>VDFB02141781.1:0-13231 GCA_007258455.2 Sequoia sempervirens
ACCCTTTCATGAAGTAAAAATTTCTTAATTTTACACCAACATATAATGGAAACAAGTAATAAAGCCAATGCAATAAAAAAATTATTTTCTTTTATTAATAATTTCCAAATAAAATACAACATATTTCAACAAGTACTTCTTTTTCTTTTCAAATATACAATAGAGTAAGAAAACATACAATACATTCATAGCTCATGGAGCTTTCCAACAAATAGTAGTAAGATGGTCCAGGCTCCTTTCCTTTCAAATCTTGGTTCTTTTGTCATCTGTTGTGGAGGAGAAGCATCACTTGGGTGCTTTTCCACCAACCATTGAATCTTAATGCAGTCCCCTACACATCTATCATTCAATAGATGGCCCTTCCCTTCGATGAAGATATTGGTAGAGTAACCGGTACCAACAACCAACTAAGCATAGTGCTATTTCCTACATAACTAGAACCTTGTAAACCCACAATCTCAATCTAGCATGTAACAATGGACTACAGTGAAATGATAGTGTAGTCTTGAGCATCACACAATCTAAGTGGAAACTCGTACATTGCACTACTTTGGCCAAAGTGTTTTAATTCAGTAAACAACTACGAGTCATCTATCACATACACTATCTAGGGCCGATTTGACTTAAGGCTATCTTACACTATGCATAGGTATGGTCCTTCATTGGATAATTCGTCATCCCAAACTTAACCTACAACATCCTTGTCTATTTGAAATGAAAATTAATAACAAATAATTTACAAGCACCCTCCCTTACTGGATTATCTATCCTAGGAGTAACACAAGCTTCCCTAGTTATCTTGATAACTTAGCTGGTGTACCTCAAGAGACTCTTGTATTCAATCAAGCCTAATAGAATAATATCTAAGCCTCCAACATTCTCCTATATGGAGATCTTTACAAACATGTAAAGTATAGCTAGAATTTGCTTCATTTTCTCTTTTTCAAAAGACAACATTATACTTCCTATGCACAACATAAAATACTTTTCAAACAGCATAATAATCTCTCTATGCACAAACAAAAAATACTTTTCAAATAGCATAATAATCTTAGTAAAAGATAGTAGAAGAATATCCCATGCCTGTAGACGCTTTTCCCAATTAAAGATAGAGTTTCCTTTACTTCTAGTTCAATCCAAATTCTAATTTCACATAAGATGACAACTCCTCACAAAATTCCCTCTTTCCCACTCTTAGAAAGTAGTAGTAGAACTGACGTATTCCTTGGGTAGAATATGTTTCTCTCCAAAATATAAACAACTCTCAGAAATGTGAACACTGATGTATACTAATGTCACTCAGAAATAAGAAGATTGACTGTATCAATTGTCACTTAGAAATAAGATGAATGGTTGTATAAAATGTCACACAGATATTACACATATGACAAATTACACAGACTGGTAATAACAAGTTGTGAGTGAAATGAAATGAAAGAGTAATGTAGAATACGAATGAGTGAATTGGTACAAAATAGGAGAGTTGGGAAACTATCTATAGTGATCCCAGCCTCCCTATTTCCTACAGTCATGGCATGTGGTTTTCCACCTCTTTTGTATGAAACATTCAAACTAGAAGGTGGTGGAAATTCCCTTCCCTACTCAACATTCAGCAAGGTGAGTTGGCCTTTACTTCTTCCAACACAAGGAAGACCAATTCCAAAGCACATAGAGAAATTATGCCAATCGACACCTATAGAATTTGCTCTTAGATGTGGCGCCAAATTCATATTATGGCGGGTTAATCATGTAACAGAGAAAAAATCATTTTTGATTAGTGAACACATCGTATTTTCCAAGTTGAATCGACAAAGCTTTACTGTTGTGTTTGATTTGTTCTTTGTTTCAGATTTTGACTTGGTCAACATTAAAAACACCTTAATGGTTTTTCTTCCTGCATTTCACCTACAAGTGACATGATTTCTCATAATGTCATGTTAATTCCAATCTCAAATCTTTGGCCATTTCAGTATATTAACCAAAGTCTATTAAGTGCCTTTGATTTATTTCGATCTTCCAAAACTTATCAATTCTGAATGATTTATTTCCAAAGTTCATAGACGTTGATTCAAAAATATTTCTCTTCCATAGTTTGACAATGAATATTTAATCAAAATAGGAAATAATTCAATTTCCTTAACTTCAAACAATGAAGATATAATCGATTGGAAAATAATTCGATTTCCCAAAGTTCAACAAATGAATAATTATATATTTTATTATATATATAATTATAGTCTCTAAAATTATATATATATATATATATTTAAATACCCAAGTATATATATATATATATATATATATATATATACTTAAATACCCAAGTATATATATATATATATAATCTTTATATATATATATATATATTTAACAAATATATATATTGTGAGCCAGTTAGCACACATCTGATATATTATATATATATATATTTAACAAATATATATATCGTGAGCCAGTTAGCACACATCTGATATATATATATATATATATCCAATTTAGAAGGCAATAATAATAGTATTATTAATATCCACATAATATAGGATATGTGCATATATACATATATATACCTGTATATCTCTCTATGTACACGTATGTGTAGGTATACCATATCGATACATCCATACGAGCATATCCATCAGCCAACGTACGGTTGTATCGATATGTATATACATATGGATACGTGTATATACTATATATATGTATATATGTCCATTTCCGTCTTACTTACATCCATTTATGTTACCACCATATTGATAGGTGTGTATGTGTGGTATCTCTATACATATGCATATATGTGTTGTCAGATCCTCCTGGCACTTGTATGCATACATATAAACATACCTCCACCTACATCCAACCTATCCATATGATCATAATTTCACAAGACAGATACATAGACAAACATCACTCACAAATGCACACAGAAGTAGACAAAACTCCAATGCAAATATATAAGCTAAGGATGACTTAATTATAACCCATACAATTGACTCAGTTCACTCAATCTAAGGTAAAGTGTGTGTATGCTTAGATAGTTCATTTTACCGGTTACCCGACCAAGCTCCTCTCCCGAGTGATACTTCCCCTCCGCCTGGAGGAATGGTTCATATACCTGCATCCACTGACATAATCTCACGACAGTCAAATGTTTGTAACATTAGCAGTATATATAAATATCTCAAGTTAGAATAATCATAATTCAATAACCTTATAATGCAATTATTTTCCATGGATAACATCAATTGAAGCAACATTAAATGAGACAATCATTAAATGTGAAAACACTCATATTGATAACAAGGAACAACACATTTTATTCATCTTTTGAATTCTCTTTACAATCATTCTACCTTATGCAGTACTAATAAGTAGTAGCTATACAATCGGGGTGTAACACAAAGCCACGACGAGTTAGAGTAAAACCTCTAACTGATCCAACATGTAAATGATATAGAAATCGAGCTCAAATCAGCAGTATATCAAAAAATAGACAAGTCTGATTAGAAATAGTAAATATAGAAAATCAGATCAGCAAGATAAGAATTCACCAAAATGGACACTTCTTCAATTCAGCTCCAATTGACTTCAAACATCAGTCAAATGAAGCCAATAGCCTAGGCGTCCAAACTCCAACCAACAAATTGTGCCAAAACATAGACTTGGCACAAATCCCAATGCAAAGGTACAAAAGTGGTACAGCCTCCAAGAAGGGTTGACCTCTTCAAATTTGAAACCTTGCACAACTAGGCGCCCTGCACAATAGAATAACTTGAGCTAGTACCCTGAACGAGATAAAAATCATTGGCAAAGCTATCAACAGAAGTTCGCTTCAGCCATATAGTTCATCAGTAAAAATGAACATACTATACAACAACAATCTGTTTATGAAATCAGAATTCAGCTCTATCTGCACTTTTGAGTGAAGCACGGTCTTCAGAATGCCATCTAGGAAGCTATCGTTTCAAGCCCGAAGAATGGCGATGTAAAGGTGCTAGGAGGGATCCCCTCGAAGCAGCTTTGAATTCAATTCAGCAGCATAATGTTAACATAATTTCCAAAAGATAAAAATAAGGAGCAAGGCATCATTAAATAAGCTTCAATGGGCAAATGAATCAACTTGTAACTTCCAAAAATAAAACTCTTCAACTTCCTCAAAGGGACGCCCATCTCCACAATGCAACTTAAAAATATTAAAAATACTTTAATATCACTTCCTAGGTGTCCAACCTCGAGCATTTTAAAACATTAATGGAAGTATTTATTTCCTCACTTGGACGTCCACTTGAAGGCCCCTTTTTAAAAACAACTTAAAGTCATTGACTAGGCATGGGGTCCAAAAGCCACAATTGAAAATTTGACTAAGTATTGAAACTTAGCTCCAAGAGAGAGAGAGAAGCCAACGTCAAAATTGAATTGCTTCGCTGCCTGAAATAGAAACATGACTGGAGATGATTGAGTTGTTGCTAGGATGACACTGCCATAAATAGAACTTACCAAAAATAGCAAACTACTATAAATAGTAAGTTTGCAAAACATCATCTGAACACCAATTGAGTAGTAATCATGACTTACTATAAATAGTAAGTGATTGGAAAGGTTGACTGATTCAGATGCATGTCATACCGCCCTAGAGATCTCTGAAAACCTAGAAAAACTTAGAAACCTTTCCTGCATGCAAGGTACCAGAGAGAAATGCATGTCATTTTTTCAACATGTATGTTACCTTACCTTGAAGCTCTCCAAAAACCCAGAAAGCTCCAAAGAACAAATTGCCAAAAAGATTGCATGCGAGCCACCAAAAACCAAGCTGAAACCTCCTACAAAATAGGAAACCCTAATCTACAATTCTGATTAGCCTATGGATTTTCGGAAATAGGCTATCAATCCACAAAGAGATCAATGCTGAGAAAGGGACATCACAATCCGACCTTCCCAAGATTGCTTGTCCCCAAGCAATCGCAAGTTTGGATGCTGCAAAATCTGCTCATTCTCCCAAGTAGCATCCTCGAATGGTAAATTCTTCCACTTTACCAAGTACTCTTTGATTGTCCTCTTCCTCAAAGAGCATTCTCTGGAATCAATGATTGCCTCAGGAACTAAAATCACCTAACCTTCCTCATCCAATGGAGGCAATTCAGACGATGCAACAAAATTATGCCCAAGAGCCTTCTTGAGCCTAGACACATGAAAGACATTGTGCACCTTGCTACTCACTGGCAGCTCTAACTCATAAGCCACTTCACCCACTTTTTTGATGAGCTTGAAAGGCCCATAGAAACGTGTCTTAAGTTTCTCAGCTCCACTCTTCTCGAGAGTAGATTGTCTATAGGGTTGGAGTCTTAGATAAACTAAGTCACCAACTTCAAAAGAGCATTCCGTACGCTGCTGATTAGCATATAGCTTTTGCTGATTCTATGCATGATGGAGATTGTCCTTCTAAGCCCTCAAAATATCTTGACTTTGCTACAACATTTCCCTTGCTTGAGGGGCTCTACTGTCACCAAATAATAGATCAACAAAGCTTGGAGCCTCATATCCATACAAAGCCATGAATGGAGACATTCTGATAGACATATGGTAAGAAGAATTGTAAGCATACTCACCCAGATGGAGCCATCTCACCCAAGCTTTCTACTGCCCCGAGACATAGTTTCTGAGATAGCCCTCCAACCTTTTGTTTACAATCTCCATTTTCCCATCAGTTTGAGGGTGATAACTAGTGTTTGGAGTAACTAGTGTTTGGAGTAAGCACTGTACCACTCAATTTGAATAATTCTTGCCAAAAAGTGCTCAAAAACTTACTATCTCTTTCACTTACAATATTCTTTGGTAGCTCGTGCAATCTGAACACTTCATGGAAGAACACATCAACAACCTGAGCTGATGTAAATGTGCTTGTAATGGCCAAGAAATGAGCGAACTTGGTCAATTTGTCTACAACAAAGATGCAATCCTTCCCTTGCACCTTTGGCAATCCGGTTATGAAGTTGTTGTGACCTTTTTCACACATCGCCCCATTCAAGATGGGGACCCCTAATTTTTGCTCCATTCTCGTCTTTTTGGCTTTGGTTTTTGGTCTCTCTCTGTCTGTCTCTTTTCTGATGGTCTACTTCCTGGGGACGTTCCCGTCTGCAAGCTTCAACATGAATTTGGCCAAGTCTGAAATTAGGGTTCGAGTCTTTCCAGCCAATTTGAAGTCAAACAAGGTGGATAACTTGAAATTTGAGCTTAACGTTCTTGTCAGTACGCTTCCAGCAGGCTCTCAGCAAAAATTTATCAGATTCTGAGGTACTTACTATCTTTAGTAAGTGTGGAATTCAGGGCAATTTGTCAGCATTTTTGAAATTCCGATCATCACACGGCATTCAGAGCGTATCAAGCAGCTCGCATGCAAAATTTGAGCAAAAACGGACAACTTACTATTTTTAGCAGTCCGGCTTCCAGGGCAGATTTCAGGGTCCAGATGCAGAGTTTTTCTTTGCATGTCTGGATATTCCTTCTGGGTTTTTCAAGACCTTCGCGATGACGTAACATGCAAGTCGAGATGACCACTTTCAAGATTCAGCCTTTCGAGGCTATTTTTAGGGTTTGCATGTCGAGCTTTTCTTTGCATGTCGGGTGATTCTTGATGGGTTTTTCGAGAGCTTCGCGATGGTGTGACATGCAATTGGAGATTCTCCCTTTCGATGGGAACGCTATTTTAGCGGGTGTGTCGGCGGCCTTCCACCCTAGCGATTGATTCCGCAGTGATGGCGATTAATCGCGAAGGTGAGATCTTTTGATACGCGTAGGGTGCAAATTAGGGTTTCGACTTGAACCTAAAGGCATCAAAAGTCAAAATCTTGAAAGCCGATGTAAACCATCGCGTCCCGGCGTCCGCCGGGCCTATCTGGTGGTGAAATTCCCGGAGTCAAAGCGGGCACTTATATTTATAGTAAAGTCCAAATTAGAAACATGCTAAAATAGTAAATCAAGTGCATCGTCGGTGTCGTGATAAGGTCCGTGGTGAGATTAAGCCTCATTCAGAAATTTCCAACTCGATGGAGCAATGGGCTATCGAAACATGAGCTTACTATTTATATTAAGCCACCTTCCAACAGAGCTAAAAATAGTAGGGTGACTAAAAGTGGCAATGTCGGCCAGTTGATGAAGAGTTATGAAGAAGCTAGGTTTAAAATTTCAGGCCATTCCGAGCTTGAGAGATGCAAATTCAAAGGACTTACTATAAATAGCAGGGCACGAAGCTGGCAAAAAAAAAAAAAAATATATAAAAAAAATGTCTAAGTCTGAAGTTTGTCCTCCACCACAGGTGAAATGTGCCCAGCTCAAGGTTGATAGCAAAAAAATTTTCTAAGGCAAAGTTTCATCCACCTCCAGGGATAAAATGCGCCCTCAAGGGATGAAGAAGTTTAAAAAAATTTCTAAGTATGATGCTTCATCCTCCACCCCCTGTGAAATGCGCCCAGCTAGTAAGGAGGCATAAAAAATTCTAAGTATGGAGTTTCATCCTTCACCAGAGGTAAAATGCGCCCAAAGCTGGAGTGGTCAAAGAAAATTCAACATGTTTGTCCTTTACCCTTGCCTAAATGCGCCCATACTTCAACTCTCATCCACCTCCACTGGCAAAATGCGCCCAAGGAGTTAACAAGAAGAAAAGGTCAAGGAAAGTCAACGAATTTCATCCTCCTGCCATGCTAAAATGCGCCCAAGGAGAAGGAGGGAAGTTGTAAAAGTTTCTAAGTAAAATTCGTCCTTCTCCACACCTCAAATGCGCCCCATGCAAGCATAAGCTGGATAAAGTCAAACTAGTCAAATGTTTTCATCCTCCTCAAGGGCCAAAATGCGCCCAAATGCATGCAAGTGAAGACAAAAAAATAGAAGCTGAAAAGTCACAAGGAAAGGTGTTAGAAAGTTATCCTCCTCCACATAAGAAATGCGCCCAAATAAGGGCAAGTAAAGACAAAAACAAGATGGGGAATATTCCAAGGTGGTCAAAGGCGTTAAAGACTTCATCCTCTTGTATATGCAAAATGCGCCCATCCTCCTCTATGTCTCAAATGCGCCCAAAGTTGAGATGTGAAAGGTGAATAAAGGTAGTAAATAAGGTAAAAGGTGGGTGAAAATTCTCTGCTAGGCGTGGATTTGAATATTTCTCCAAAGTGGTAGGCGCCAAGGGTGATGGGAGTTATAAGGTGTTAGAATTTCTCTAGGACGTGTGTGATGTGTGAAGACAAGATGCTAGGCATGGTGAAATAAAATACAAGTTATTGACAAAAAAAAATTGCCTAGGCGTTGGAAGTTGAGTGATGGAAATTCTTTTTCTAAGGCATTGGAGCTTCAAGTGAAGATATTTTCTAAGTGTGAAATAAAATATGAGGTGAAACAAATTGCTAAGGCGTTGAAGTTGCAAAGTGATAAAATTTCCTCTAAGGCATTGGAGCTCCAAAAATATTTTTCAAGTGTGAAGTTAAATACGAAGTGGTGGCTAGAAAACAAAATGTGCCAGGCATCTCTGTGAATAAAATTTTCTAAGTGAAGTTGGTATTTTCACAGGCAAAGTGGATCGAGCTGGATATAAAAATTTCCTATGGCAAAATTTTCAAAGTGATCAAAAATTTTCTAAGGCACCAAAATATGTTCTCCCCTAGGAAAATGCCTAAGTCTGGAAGAGGTGGTGGAATTTTTCTTGTAGGCTTACCAGATGAGTGCTTTGAGGTAAGTCCAGAGAGAAGATGCGGCTCCCGCGAGTTGTGCAGTACCTCCAAGTCAAAGCAGCAGGGAAATCTTCACCGAGATGCAAGAAAGCGAATTTAAATTTCCACGAGGGGAAATAATTTTCTAAGGTTCAAAATTCAAAAAAATCAAATGAACCCGTTAGATTTAGGTACCCATGAGTTAAGCGTTGGTGAAATTTCTTAGGTATGAGGTAGCCGATGAGAGTGGATTTTAAAAAGTCTTCCATGCTTAGCCGGCCGAGAATTGAATTTTTGATGGACGCGGATGATGAGTTTCTAAGGGAAATTTGAAAATTTTCTAAGGCAAAAATGAAGAAAATGTGTTCTCAAGGTAAAATTCTCCAGACGACGAATTTGAAAGGAACTGCCTAGGTAAATTTACTTCAGTCCTTCGTGAAGATAGGTTTTCTTGAGCCAGAGTTGAATAAAATCGAGGTTATCAGAGCTCCAGCAAGTGAAATGAATTTCTCAAAGATGAAGTTTGTCTAAGGCATGAACTTGAACACAAAGTTGGCGATGAGCGCTTGAAAGTTGGAGCGTGAAGATCAGGTAAGTAAGGTGACTTTATATTATGAAGTGTTCTAATGCTTTTCTCCTTGCTTGTTTTGCAGGAGGAACGTCGAGGCCAAGCGTTGATGATTTAAGTGATCCACGATGATATCACAACTTTTGAAGGAAGATAAAGTTACAAGTTTCAACTTCGAAAGGAAGAAAGTTGCAAGAAAATGGCTAAGTGTTAAGAATTAGTATAATTCGAAGTGACGAAGATGAAGACCCTCAAGTGGAAGAAATCAAAGAACAACGCCAAGAAAGAAGATCGAGAACAGTGTGAACGCGTCTACAAATGGAATCTTCTAGAAGGATGATGGCAGTGGGGCTTGCCGGCATTTATTACCCCACTCTCCTCTGTGGCAGTTTTTAGGGCAATATTATTTAGGGCTGAGGTGGCACGATTCTGGCCACTCTATTGATTGTAACCCTAGCCGTCTTTTGGGACTTGGCTAGCTATATAAAGGGGAGTCCCCCTCATTTGTAACACATTAGATTAGACATTGGAATAGTAGACATTGAGAGAGTATTAGTGTTAGAGTTAGTAGTGTAGCATTGTAGAGCATTTTTGCATAATTTGGAGAAGAGAGAAAGTTTTCCCTTTGAAAAATTTTGAGGAGATTGTTGTGTAACACATTTTATGATAATAGATCTTTTCATTGATGATGGAATTTATCTTGTCATGAAATGCTAGCAAGGTTTCTTCTTCCTTTCGTATCCAAGTAGCTTAAATTCATGCAAGTAGCTTATTTTGGTGTGTGGCGTTTTATTGAGATAGCTTTGCTTTATTCCATACCACTAGCGGCTTGTTGATGATAAGTTCGCCTTGTGTGGTCAACTGGACATTATTTTGTGTTTAACTTCGGTTGTGGTTTACATACTTATATGCGTCGTTGTGATGGTGTATGCATGTTAAGTCAAAATTTGAACATCTTTTGCTATTTCCCTTGAAGATTGCACCGATTTTGCTGAGGCTGTCCGACGGAGGCTAGGTGAAATCCGGTTGAAGTCTATTGAAACGAAGCTCCACATATCCTGCATTTAGAATAGAACATAAATTTCTTAGGCCTTATACCCTTTTACTTTCCGTACATTTCTGATTAGTTTTAGGAAAGGAACCACATTGCCAAATCATCCGAATTACATGAAAACCCTTAGTCCGCTGTCTGCTGTCAACCGCCGAACAATTGTGTAAGTCCCCTTGAAAATACCGGCAATATCACATCAAGCCAAACTGAGCCTATTCGCACTTAAGGAACCTTGGAGTTGAAAGCATGATCTTACTCGCAATCTTAGCATGCTGAATACTTTGTTCAAGAGAGGATAGAGCGTCCGTTGGGAGACTTTATTCTGTGTTGGTGCGGTCTCAAAAACCACGTCAACAGAAGTCCATGGAGATACTTTCCCATTTTTGATTTGGAATGGGTAGGGGCTGCAAGTATCTTGCTGGAAAAGTATGCTCATTTTTATTCATTTGGAAAATGTGACACTCCTTGATGTAGCTTAAGACTTCATCTTTCATCCCTTTCCATGAAAATATTTCACGGATTTGCTTCTAAGTCTTGAAAAAGACTTGATGACCAGCAAGAGGAATGTCATGAAAGGTCTGTAAAATCTTCTTCTTCATCTTAGAATCTGCAGTCAAGAAGATTCTACCTTTATACTGAATCAGCCCATCAACCAACTTGTATCTATCATCTTGCAAAGAACCGTCAACAATGCTGGTTGCAAATGAATTTTCGGCATAATCAGCCAAAATCTGCTCCTTCCAATCAGCAGAAATATTGCATAAGGAGCTCAAATGAGGCTTCCTTGACAATACAACTATATTGTTTTTTCCTTTGACATATTCAATATCAAAGTCGTAATATTGAAGCTTACTTATTCATTTCTGCTGCCTCTCATTTAAATCCTTCTGATGCATAAAGTGTTTAAGACTGTTGTGATCAGTCTTAACAATGAATTTACTTCCAACCAAGTATTGCCTGAACTTGGCTAATGCATGCATGATTGCAAGTATTTCTTTGTCATAAATTGAATAAGACTTTTCAGCTCTTCTTAACTTTCTGCTCTCGAAGACAATGGGATGCTTGTCTTGCATGAGAACAACTCCAATTCCTTCTCTGGAAGTATCACACTGCAACTCAAAAGTTTTGGAGAAGTTTGGTAAGGCCAACATTGGACATGAGATCATGAATTGCTTGAACTTATCAAAGACAAATTGAGCATTCTAGAACCATGCAAATGCGCCCTTTTTGGTAAGATTAGTCAATGGAGTAGCCATCTGTGAATATCCCTTGACGAACCTTCGATAGAAGCCACAAAGACCCAAGAACCCCTTCAAATGTGACATGTTCTTAAGCAGAGGCCAATCCATGATTGCCTTAATTTTGTTAGGATCAACTCTAACTCCTTTAGAGCTGATTATGTGGCCAAGGTAGAGCAACTTTGTCATCCTAAATTCACATTTTGACTCCTTGGAAAAAAGGCATTCTGATTCAAGAATACTAAGCACTTCATCCAAGTGCTTAAGATGCTCCTCCCAAGACTTGCTGTAAATAAGAATATCATCAAAGAAAATCAATACAAACTTCCTCAACTGCTTCTGGAAAATTCTGTTCGTACAAGATTGGAAGGTTGTGGGAGCATTAATCAAACCAAAAGGCACGACTAGAAATTCATAATGTCCAAAATGACATCGGAAAACAGACTTCTCAATGTCTAACTCCCTCATTCTGATTTGATGGTACCCAGATCTAAGATCAATCTTAGAGAACATAGCACCATGTAACTCGTCCAATAGCTCATCAATTCTAGGAATCGGGTACAAGTTCTTAATAGTTTTCTGATTTAGTGCATGGTAATCAACACACATGCGCATGGTACCATCTTTTTTTTTCACAAGAACTACTGCTGAAGCAAAAGGACTCTTGCTTGGGTGGATGTGACCCATTTCTAAGAGTTCTTTGATGGCCTTTTCAATTTCATTCTTCTGTTTCTTGGGGTATTGGTAGGGAGTAGTGATGACCAATTTAGCCCCATCTTCAAGTTCAATAATATGTTCAGTCCCTCTTTCTAGAGGTCTTCCAGAAGGTATACTGCTAAACACTTTACTCTACTTTGTAATTGAAGATTGAACATCAGGATGGTAGTTCCTTTTGTCTTCCACTGGATTGGATAGTAAGATTAAACATTCTGCTGCCCATTCAACTTGATCATGCCGAATCAGCCTTTCCATTCTTTTGAAGGACACAATTCGAGGACCTCCATTAGACAATCCTCTTAACACCACTATTTTTCCATCTGCTTGAAACTTCAGCTCTATTGTTTGCAAATTCAAGGTGATCTCTCCAAGAGATTGCAGCCACTGAATTCCAAACACAACATTAGTTTCTCTGATGCTAACAACATAAAAATCATCTTTAATATCATAATTCCCCAATTGCATTGGACAAATTGGAGATCTTTCAGTTGCAAGATATTGTGAAGCCATCAACCACCATGACTTTGAAATTTTGAATCCTTCAAATTCTTCAGTCTCAAGCCCTCTCCTTGCAACCAATCCTTCATCAATAAAGTTATGTGTTGCTCCTGTATCAATGAGAGCAACCATTCTTTTCCCACCAAGCATACCACAAACTATGAAAAATTCATTCTTTTGAAAGATTGTTAATTGAGCAAATTTACCTCCACTTCCTTGCCCTCTTTCAGGTTCAACTAGGACTCTTTCATCATCACTATACTCATAATCACATCGCTGCTCTGAAAAATCAGATTTTGATTCATAATCAGAATAGGCTTCCATGTGATGTGAAAGACCTTTACCATAGCATCTATGCCCTCTGGACCATGGTTCACGACATGTATAACAAACCCCCTCTTTTCTAAGCTTCTCACGCAACTATTCATCCATCTTGGTGGGAAATTTGCTGGATGGAAGAGGTAAA
>VDFB02141785.1:0-24782 GCA_007258455.2 Sequoia sempervirens
AGTAACTTTGAACCTTCAGTGGGATGTCTCAGCGATAGCGATATGTCTTGGTGATAGATGAGCTCTTTGGTATAACTTATGGACCTCGATATGATCTCCTAGCGATAGCGATGAGTCTCGCCAACTGGTGGATGCTTTGATGTAACGTAAGGATACTTGGTGAAAGGTCTTGGTGAGAGCGGTATGTCTCGCCGATAGAAAACTGAAGTCGATATCAACGATGAAGCCTCACCTACATGCTGATACAACTTGAAGCCATTTGACCGAGTGAGACTTTCCTATGTGGCATCTCGTGGATGAATAGGAGGAGCCGCATGGGAACCATTGGAAGACAGTTCGTTGTGACAGTTCTGTGAGGAAGTTCAACAAATAGGGAATGCCATGAATATAGCTTGCAATTGCAAATGCTCGATGGTTCGGTTGTTTCGATCAATAGTTGGATGAACAATTCGAATTGTATCGATGGATGAATTATATTCTGTGTAGACTAAAAATTGAAGATTCTTGTACAAAGTTGTTCATGGTGAATGTTGTTGTATTATGACATCAGAAAGACAAGTCTGATACTTGTATATAATCCTTATTACTGTAATACAAAGTGATTTCTCTTGGTGTGGTGGGTTTTTCTCCCGTAAGGGTTTTCCCACATATATCTAGTGTCCATATGTGTGTGTAAAATACTTTGTTTCCCTTATTACTTTCATGTGCATCTCAATTTGACTGTAATTGTAAAATTTAAAAGTGAGGTTTTGACATTAGGAGAATTATTTCCGCATCTGATTTTCCTTGCAATGGCAGCCTAGACTTAAGAAAAACTAGATAGATGAATATGGCCCTTGTAACTAAAATCTGTTGGAAGCTTTTGATCAACCAAGCAAAATGGATTTGTATCCTCAAGGATAAGTATTTACAGGGTCATGATTTCCTCTCTCTTCTGGAAAACAATGTTCTTCCTTTAGGATCTATTATCTTGAATAACATCATAAATTCTAGGAATTTTCTTTCTATGGGCTCCTCTTGGAAGGTTAGATCTTGTAATTTATTCTCTTTCTAGGATGATAGATGGATTTCCTTGTTGGTTCTTAGTCTCCATCTATTTATGTGTTCGGTGACCTAAGATATTTGTGCTTAGTTAGAGGATAAGGTTTCTAATTACCTAGTGTAGTGTAGTAAAATGCATACCCCTTTGCATTTTCACACTTTTTTGGGCCCACCTTGCTTTATTTATGCTTCTTTATGGATTAATTGGTCCTATTTCATGTCCATAAGCCCTATGAATTACATATGTTTTGGTTAATCCTGACATTCTCCAATGCCTAAATGATAATTTAATGACTCCATCTATGTGTCATTAATTTTTGGGTTGGGACTAAAATACCACCTAGTGCCTCTTTGTCCCCAAAAGGTCTTGGGACCCTGATTTTGAGATATCTTAATTGGGCCCCTTTCTAGTGTTTGTACCCCAAGTTTCATGGCTTGGTACTAAGACTCCACCTTGGGCATCTTAGTCCTCCTTGAGTCATTTTTAGGGATTTAATTTCAAATTCTATTAGGATTTAGCCTCCTTTATTTAATGAATTCATATTTCAACTTAGTGTGATGTAATTTCGGGATGTTAAGCATAGATAAGTATAAATATAAGGTTCCCTCTCTCTTTTTATCCTATCAAGCAATCTAAGCAATCAAGTCTTTTGTGAGAGCATTCAAGAGTAGATTCATCAAGAATTTGAAGCCATTATCAAGATTCAAGAATCATATCAAAGAGTTTCTTGTATCATGTGTGTTATTGCGCTAACATTTATGATGCAGGGTTTTGATTCAAGCAAAGCAATTCAAGATCGTTCCTTTGGTTCAAGGTCCATATCCACAACAACCATTACAAAAAAGATTGAAAACTTTACCACAATGGTTTGGTGAGTTGTATCATTGCATATTGTTCATTCAACATTTCCTTCATTATTTCTATTTCACTTCAAGGTTTAATTACCAACAAGGGGTTTGACCAAGGAAAACCCCCATTCACTAACAAACAAGTTTTTTCCATCTTGCATATTTGTGATTCTAGATCTTGGTTGAGGTCATGAAGGTCACTTGGAGTGTAAAGTTATAAAAGTTGCAAAGTTTCATTACAAAGTTGTCATCTTCATGAAAACTCGCCAATTGGGTGAATTCAAAAGTTTCAAAACCTGAGATTAGAAAGGAAGAAAGTGCAGACCTTGGAGCTTAAGATCACATTCAAAGTTTTTAGAAATTCAGAATGGGACTAATACGCCACCTTGGGCATCTTAGTCCTTTGAGGCTTATTTTTTAGAGATTCCTTCATATTCGGTTTTGACATCCAAAGACTTTGCATCTTCCCAGAAAAAATAGCAAGGGGGCTAATATGCCATCCTAGGCATCTTAGTCCACCATAGTACTTTTTGGCAATCTCTTCACATTTCCAAAATCCTCATAGCATCTCTAGACTTCCTAGGTACATGCATACTATCTTGTTTCATATTTTCATTATTTGAATCTTTCATTTAGCTTGCATTTCTAAGTCGAGGTCATTTTCCATATCATTGTATGTTTTCCAACATTTTCTTTTCCAAGCATTTGCTTGGTGGTGAACCCATTTAAAGCTAAGAAAACCCCTCCTAGGTCCACCTCATTGTAAATTGACTCATCTTGTGAGGTTTTTCTATTCAATCCATTTGGGACTCCTAGGACATTATTGAGTGATTTGTTGGAGAAATAGTGATATTCACATATCCATTTTTCCACCTAATCATTTTGGTGAACCCAACTTTTAAGCATTCATTTATGATTTGGATTCCATTAAAGTTCTTAGATCTAGATTACATTCATTCTTGTGTTGTATCTTGCATTAGTGAAAGTTCATATAGGTTGCATCATTACTTTATTGCATCATTTCATTTCATTAAAAATTGGAAAGTGCATTATTCTTCATCTTCATTGCATTTACAAACATTCTTATTGCATTAAAAAGTGAAAAAAATTGCATACCATATTGCGTTCAATTGCTTATTCCTAGTTACTTTTTCTTGCACTTATTTGCACATTTTTATGTTTTTGAACATTAGTATCTTGCATAGACAATTTGTAAACATTGTTAAAAATTCTAGAATTCACTATTTTCCATGTAAATCTGGAGTTTCCTGTATTTGACCTTGGAGAATGTTTCTAAGGTTGAAGATGGTATAAATACAAGAAAAGATGCTAGGGATTGCATACCAAAAGTGTGATAAGCGAGGTAGATGTGACATATTGTGTAAAAGTTAACTGAGGTAGTGAGGACTTCAAATGTTTAGACTCTTGAAAACAACAAGTGATGGTGTTTGAAATTATCTAATCAAGGTTGAGGATGTGTGCAAGTTGTTGTGGTTTGCATATTATATTGCATTAAGATAATGTTCTTTGTGTAACATTCTTCTTTCTATCTTTCTTTATCTATAGGCAGTGAACCTCCCATTTTGGTAGTGAGCCTCTTTGTAAATAGTTTTGCAATTACTCTTATATTTTGAGTTAATCCTCACTGTGGCTTTTCCCTTATTGGGTTTTCCACATAAATCTTGTGTTTCTTGTGTTGATATAAGTTTATGTTATTTGCACTTCATGCTTATACTTAATAACAGATTAAAGTGGATGTGGAGCTAATAATTGTTTAATATTTGTGATGAATGTGATTGGTGACAATGGATTCACCCCATATTATCAATTTTCTTGTTCATTTCAACACATTTTTCTATTTCTAAACATCGATATCTTGCATAGGAAATCTATAAAAATGTTAACATTCCAAAATTCGCTTTTTTCTACAAAAAACATCTACTAGGAATAAAACACCCTTCTTGGTGTCTTAGTCTCACTCAGGATTTTTTCCTTAGATGTCTCTCTCTGCTGCTTTTTGTCTTTTTTAGTCCCTGGAACTTCAGAATCTCACTAGGAGGACCAAGATTCCCTTCCTAGTGTCTTAGCCCCTATTGACTTTGATTCTCCAATTTTTAGGATCTAAAATTGCTTTTATGTGTTTCTATAGGTTACCTTCAGTTTTCTATTTCAGTTTCCAAAATTTTTGTTATCTCAATTTCTTTCATTTCAAGTTAATTTGTTCAGTCTTGCATCATGGATATATGCTTTGGAAAGTTGTGGATGTATTTGAAATATTTGGTAGATGTGTCAAATTGTGCCTTTGGTAATGACTCTAATGAAATTTAACTCTCTCATGCTCACTCAACTCTGAATGAATGTCATCCTCATGATGTTGACATCATTGGAGAAGATGATGATAGCATAAATAAGTTCCTAAATGATTTTCTTGATAACCTTGAGGCTAATGCACCTTTCTATTCCTCCATGAAACAACTAGACCCTCCCACAATACCACCTCTTGAGATGTTTGGTTACTAACATCCTGAAATCAAAGAAAAAGTTGAACCTAAATTCCCTACAATAGGTGAATCTACTTCCTCTAAACAAAAAAATACTCAACTTTTTTTTTATCAGAAAGTAACAAACACTTCAATCAACCTAGAAGAAATATATGGCAAAGGATTGAGAAAAAACAAGGATGTGATACAAAAAGTGAACATGAGACTCATCAAATCCTAGAACAAGAACCAACCAATGAAAACACAAATGGATTAGGATATCAAAATCCCTCTTATAATAGGAAGCCTCTTAGAGAATATATAAGGCTTTGAAGTGATGGTGTGGTGATCTTGGACTCTCCTCCTAATCTAAATATTCTTCTTCCTAAGGAACAACCAATAGATCATAATAAGAATAAAGATAGGATCATCTTAGGACCTCCTGCCCTAATCTCATCTAGAGAAGTTGCTGAATCTACCAAGCGAAAGAAGCCTTAAGAATTACAAAAGTTACAACCTATTTGTCTGCCACCTAAATGTGAAAGGAAACTAGAACTGCTTCTCAACAAAGAACTTATAAAATTACCACCTATGAATAGATTAGTTCTCAATCCTAAAGATGCAAAAGTCACACATTGCACATATCATCAAACTCTTGGACAGAATATCGATGAGTGTCATGCATTCAAGTTAGTATTGCAAAAAATTCACTTAGATGGAAACAATTGCCATCCAATGATCACATAGCTTATCCTTCTCTTCCTTCCTTGTCATGTAATAGTTGTAGAATACTCTATTCTCACTATTAAATGATCCTTTTCATCACCTACCTCATCCTATTCTTTTCTTGCACTCAATGGAGACAAGAAGTAGATAGCCTTGTCCTAGTAAGTCATTTTATGTTCTCCCTTAGTTTCATTATCTACCTTCCACTTATACAGATTGAGATTGGGGGGTTAGGTTACTTTCTTGAGGTTGACTCACCTATACCTTACCAGTCTTTTGCATTTTCTTTTTTTTTGCTTGTATGTGCGTAATGTGATCCCTTGTGATGTTCTGTTTGATGTTTCTCTCTATGTGTATTCCTCTATTTGTAACTTCATTCTTTGATATGCCACATACTTTTACCTTTTTCTTGATCTATTTTCTTTGCTTCTTTTCATTTTTGTCTTGTGTTTTCCTTTTGGGGATGACACAAGGCATCGAGACATTCATGTCTCCTTCATGTTGACACAAAATATTTTCATTATCTTTTATTTGACTTCATTTTCCTTTTCATTTTTCTTGTGTTTTCCTTTTGGGGATGATGCAAGGGATCAAGACACCCTATTCCTCTTCCATTTTGACCTGAAAGGCTTTCTTTTTCTTTGTTTTCAATATCTTTGTGTCTTTCTTCTAGTTCTATGTGTATATGTGGAATGATGATAGTTCTGAGCTCTCTAATATTATTGCAGCAAAGACAAATATTGACCCCGAATCCATAGATCCCTTATGTGTTCTAGGGGGAAAACCTTTTTTTCTTCTTTTTATCCTTTGGCTACTTTAAATTAATTTCTCACAACATGGTGTTAGCAATTTCTCTAAATTGGGGGCATACATTGGCATTATTTTGGCATGATTTCATTTGATTTTTTTTTTCCTTTTCATGTTCTTTGATGCAATTTTATTATTTCATGTGATGTGTTTTTATCTTTGTGTTGACATGGGAGTAATGTCCTTCATGAGTGTGATCTATCTTAGCATATTACATTCCCCTTAGTGGTGATGCGATGCACTACATTCCTTAAGTGGTGAATCTTTTATCCTTTGATTGGTCCTCTCTTGGAGACATTAGGGACGATGTCCCCTAAGAGTAAAACCTCACATGAACTAAGAAAAATCCCTTTGAGCATCTGTATTTCTTGTTGCATTTTTGTACCTTATTAAATTCATGGAGGTATGGCTTTGATATGGTCCCTTGGGGCTCACCTAGTGAACACCTAGCTTCACTAACTTGTGTGAGCATGCATTTTTGTACCTTATTAAATTCATGGAGGTATGAATTTGATATGGTCCCTTGAGGCTTATTTAATGGACACCTAGCTTCACTAGCCCTTGTGAGCATTCCTTTTGTTTTCATAGTGGACAATGCATTCCAATAGTAAACTTTCTTTCTGGACAAACAACCTAGGCCCGGTCCACTACATTGGACACCCAATCGAAGCTTGATCCATTACAGTTTTCCTATTTCCTTTTTCTTTTGGCTTTTTCTTGTCTTTGATGGTGTATGTTTGCGATTTGGTTATGGCTTCATATATCATCTGCAAGCGTGTTCCTTTGTGCCTATGTTGGTTTTCCATAGGATCTTGATCCTGGGGGCTTGGCCACCCTCTTGATTATTGTTATCCTATCTTACTAGCATTTGTACATTTGAACCCCTCTTGATTGTGTAGTTGGCTACTTTAGTGTGAGTTTGAATCAAGTTCCTCCTCTCACTAAAGTGGGAGCTGAATGTAGTTTAGTAGAATGCATACCCCTTTTCATTTTCACACTTGTTTGGGCCTTCCTTGCTTTATGTATACTTCTTTATGGCTTAATTGGTGCTATTTTTTGTCCAAAAGCCCTATGAATTACATCTTTTCTAGTTAATCCCAACATTCTCTAATGCATAAATAATAATTTAATGACTCTAGTTGTGTGTCCCTTATTTTTGGGTCAAGACTAAAATGCCACTATAGGTGTCTTTTTCCCCAAAGGTCTTAGGACCTTGACTTTGAGATATCCTAATTGGGATCCTTTTTGGTGTTTGTGCCCCAAGTTTCATGGCTTGGGACTAAGACACCACCTATGACATCTTAGTCCTTGAGTAATTTTTGGTATTTAATTTCAAATTTTGGTAGGATTTATCCTCTTTTATTTAATGAATTCATATATCGTCTTGGTGTGATGTAATTTTGGGATGTTAATCATAGATAAGTATAAATAATAGGTTATCTCTCTCATTTTATCCTATCAAGAAATCTAAGCAATCAAGTCTTTTGGGAGAGATTTCAAGAGTAGAGTTATCAAGCATTTGAAGCCATTATCAAGATTGAAGCATCATATCAAAGAGTTTCTTGCATGATGTGTGTTGTTGTGCTAACATTTGTGATGTAGGGTTTTGATTCAAGCAAATCAATTCAAGATCATTCCTTTGGTTCAAGATCTATATCCATTGTAGCCATTGCACACAAGTTTGTATACTTTACAACATGGGTTTTATGAGCTATAGCATTGCATATTTTTCATTCACCATTTCCTTAATTATTTCTATTTCATTTCAAGGTTTAATTACCAACAATGTGTTTCACCAAGGAAAACCACCATTCACTAACAAACAAGTTTTTCCCATCTTGCATATTTGTGATTGCAGATCTCAGTTGAGGTCTTGAAGATCACTTGGAGTGCAAAGTTGTAAAATTTGCAAAGTTCCAATACAAATTTTTCATCTTCACGAAAACTCACCTACAGGCTTAATTTAGAAGATTTAGAACCTGAGATCAGAAAGGAAGCCTGTGCAGACCTTGGATCTCAGGATCATATTCAAGGTTTTTAGAAATTCAGAATGGGAATAATACACCATATTGGTTGTCTTAGTCCTCATAGGCCTATTTTTTAGAGATTCTTTCAGATCTAGTTTTGAAATTTGAAGACTTCACATCTGCCTAAAAAAAATAGTAGTGAGATTAATATGCCATCCTAGGTGTCTTAGTCCTCCATAAAACTTTTTTGTAGTCTCTTCACATTTCTAGAATCCTCACAACATCTCCAAAATTCCTATGTAAACACATGTTATCTTGATGTTGCATAATTTCATTATTTGCATCTTTCATTTAGCTTCCATTTCTAATTCTAGGTCAATTTTCATATCACAGTATGTTTCCCAACATTTTATTTTCCAAGAATTTTCATGGTGGTAAACCCCTTTAAAGCTAAGAAAAGCCCATCCTAGGTCCTCCTCATTGTGATTTGACTCACCTTTTGAGGTTGTTATTCAATCCAATTGGGACTCCTAGGACATTATTGAGTGATTTGTTGGAGAAATACTGATATTCACATATCCATTTTTTAGCCTAATCACCTGGATACTACTTTCGAACCTACTAGATGGAAGATTGATACCAATTGGTTTGAACCCCCCTCTAGCTAGCTACTAAATAGTTTCTTAGAACCTTTAAGGATCATAAATTATTTAAGACCAATTTGCTAGACTCTTTGGTTTGGGTGGCTTCTAAGGATGGGAATTACTCTGTTTAGAATAATTACAATATTCTTTCTAGCATTTGCGATGTGGAATTGGTGATGAAATTCTCCCCCTAAAGTTAAATTCTTCTGGTGGAATATCTGTCATAAATGGATTCTCACCCTAGATAACTTGAAAAAGAAAGGCTTACATATTGGTAACCAGTGTTTCTTGTGTGATAATAATGTTGAATCCATTTCCCACCTTCTTTTCTATTGTTCCTACTCCTACTAGGTTAGGAAAAAATCCAATCTCTTTTCAATGTTAGTTGGCTTTGGAAGAAGGATGTCATTAGTATTATTGATAGTTGGTCTCTACCTATTTCTCACCCTATGCTTATCATGCTCTGGTGGCAATCTCTTCTCTTTACTAAGTGGGAGCTCTACAAGGAGCACGATAATAGGGTCTCCAAAGAGAAAAAAACCCCTTACTTGGTGGTGGCCAATACGATTATTAGCAAAGTTGTTGAAACTATTACCATTACCTCCTACAAGCCTAAAAGTAATCCTAATATCTTGTAGTTATTTATTTTGTTAGCCTAGAACATTTTTAAGGCTCTTAATGCTCCTTGTTCTCATATTCCATCGAACAAGAGCAGTACTCCTTAGTCCCTCTGAATCTAGATGGCTAAAGCTTAACTTTGACAGATAAGCAAAACCTAACTTGGATTGGGAAAGTGGGGATGGGGTCATTCGTGATCATAATGGTAAATTGATTTTGGTTTATGTGGTGAACTTAGGGGTGCAATCATCCAACTTTGCTAAGGTGGATATGAATTTTCATGGCATTTAGATTGCCATGCATGTTGGGCTTTCCAACTTGGTCACTAAGGGAGATTCCATAAATACTATTCACATGCTGACAGGGAAGGCTAATCCTTGTTGGTCTCTTTGGGACCCCATGTCATCAACTCGTAATCTCATGATTTCCCTCATAAATATGAGATCTAATCACATGTTTAGAAATGGCAACAAAGTTGCAGATGTGATTGCTAACTTTGGCACTTTCACCCCTAATTTAGTTATTTGGAAAAATATTTATCCTATCCCTAGGCATGTGTGTGAATTAATTTTTCATGATGCCAAAGCAACATAAAATTGGGATCAAGTTGGATCTGCTATCAACTCCCTTTGACATTTTCCATGATTTTCACTTATGGAAAATTAATCCCTTTAAGAAATATTTTCATAAGCATATTTACTTGCGGCTCTAGTATTCTTCTTGTCATTTCTACAGACTATTTCCTTTCTCTTGTGTTTGTGAATTTTTCCATGGGGGGTGAACAGGTTTAGGAAAAACCACATAATTGTGAGAGGTGGAAATAAAACAAGGAGGTTTGTAAAATCATTCAATGGGGCAAGCTGGCCTCGTATGTGGAAGGAATGCATGGGAATGAACCCAAGATTTTTGTGGAGTTCAGTAACTCGTGGGAGAATGGAACTATCACCATTGATGGGTTCTCCTTAACAGTGACTATTGAGCTAATTGTTGAGGTGATGGGACTTTTTTAGAGGGTGTTTACATTATCCATAAGCCTAAAAGTCATTATTAGAAAGATATGGAGCATATTTTGAAAGAGGGAGAAAAGGTGATTCTATTAAATTGTATTATCCCATTTCATTTTCTTCATTATTTTCTTGCAACTTACTTGTGTAGGAATATTATTTTTAAGTTTTTGGGTTTCATATTTCCACAACATGTATGTCATCATATGCTTCACATGGGTTAATACATACATGTTTCTTAGAGATTTTTTATGAAGGACCTAATGACATGGAAGGAGAAAAATAGAAATCATAGAATATTTCATTGAAGATTTGATAATGTGGAGGTGAAGTCAAAATGGGAAGTGAAGGGTTTTTTATTTTTATTTTTATATATTTTTTGTAAGTTATGAAAAGTTGAAATTACAAATGTATTACAATCAAACTATTTTTTTGGAGAATTAAAATAGGAATTTACTATTCTTGGCTAGTGTGTAGTCCACTATGTTCTTTCATTGGAAAATAAAAAAATTAAATTCACTATAATGAGATCTGTAAAATAATTTTCCTCCTAGAAATATAAGGATCTATTTTTCTTAATGCTTATTCATTTGTGTTGATGGTATTGAATTTATGTTATCAAGTTGCAATAGTTAATTTATTTTTTGGATTTTTTTCTTATTTTCTATCATCAAGTTAATTTTAAAACATAGTTTTTGTTGTTGTAGATTAATGATTTAGCCACACTATGATATAATGATGGAATGAATAAGATTAATCCATGCTTTATGATCCTTTTATATTTTTTACTATCAAATGATTTTTTTCAATGTTGGGTTCCCCAACTATAAATATTATCTATGTTTTCTAGTCAAAAACACTTTAAAGTCACCAATATTCATAATTCAAAATTCACTTGTCTATTTTTAAATATGTTACAATTTAAAGAGAAAGAATTAATTTCAAGAATTCCCTTTATACAAAGTATATATTTATCCATGGTTGTCTATGTAATTTCAAGAGTTGAATATAATATATATTTTTTATGTTACATCTACTCACACGTTTCAATATTTATTAGTCAACATTCATAAGGAGTTGTAAAATTATTCCAACGTGTATTTGGATAATATTTTCAATGAAAAATATGGATTCATATTTCCCATCTATGGATTCATAACTATTGTTAGAGTCAATGGTTTTTTACCATTCACATTTATTAAGTTAACTTAGGGGTGGTTTTACTTTTAATAATTATAACTGTATTTTAAATTTTGGTTGCCTTCTTGCACTGGATTTCTCACACTTTTATAAGGCATGTTGCATACATTAATTTTCATCTCAATTCATTCTTTTACACTCCTAGTGAAATAGCCTCTTTGTGTGTTGCTTCTCTTTTTGTGAAGGTGTTGTCTTGGTTTACAAATGCTCCTAGAAGCCTGCTCTTCCTTTTTCATTAACGTGTTTTCTTGGTTTGTAGACGCTCCTAGAAGCCTACTCCAACAACTATTACTAACTAAGAGTTTATTTTATTTACATTGAGGATTTCATTTGGTTTATCATAAAGCTAGGATAATAGTCTTGAGCTTAAATCCTAGTTCTCATATTTTAGTGTGATGATGCATTTTTGGACTATTTTTTTATTCAAATTCCCATGAGATTAAGGTGCTAGGTTTTAATATACTCTCATCTTGCTACACCATTTCAAGCTCTTAAAATATATATATATTTTCAAATACAGTTTTTAAAATTCTTACCTTAACTCACCAAATAGTGATTTCACTTTTATGAAATCTAGCATGAAATTAAAGCCAAATAAATAGTTAGAGTTATATAGGAGGATTTTTCTATGTTGCACATGTGTGTATGCCTAAGGCGATTCATATTTTGTGATTTCAATCTAATAATTTTTATCTACTGTATGTGTAAACCTATCTAAATCTTCTTAATATGAGGACTTGTAGGATTTCTTTGTGATTATAATTAGGGAATGGTTATTCAATACAAAAATTGTGTATTTATTTTCAAGTTACCTTTTGATACCTTAGGTAAACATCCATATGGGTTTAGAAGAATACAAGGAAGAGGGTATGTGCAGGATCATCATGGAAAAAAGAAGTTCTATGGTACTAGAAAAATCAAAGTAGTAAACTTTGACGGGGAATTTGAACAAGATTAAGCATATTTTAAACATGTAAGAATAAAATTTGTAGAAAATTGAATCTGGCCTCTAAACTACTTGTACTCGTTTAAAAAGAAAAATATATTTTGTGAAATTTGAAATTTCAATGCAAGAGTACTTAAATTTTAGGAAAAATAAAATGGTAGGTGTCTCCGTCTCACCAATTCCCTTAACCACAATAAATGATAAATATTACCTTATACATTTCATAGATATAAGTAGAGAACTCATTCCGGACAAAAGGACGATATTTTTTTCGCATTTTCCTCTAGGTAAATAATTAATTATGAATTTTATTGCTAACTTTTAAAAATACAAAAACTTGTGGTTGTCTCGACTACCTTAACTCTACGTACGCACCATGAAATTCAATTCTTTCTTTTTTAATATTATAGTATACTTAAGCGTGAGAATGTGACATTATATTTTGGATTGAAAAAATGCTTCATACCATTTGAAAGCTTATGATTTTTTTTTCTAATCAAATTTTATCAATCAGACTTTAGTCAGAATTTGAATAGAAAAAATTAAATACAATTACCATTAAATCCAAAGTAAAGCATAATTTATATTGGTGGAAAGCTGAGAATCTCCTTTAAAAACCCTTTTCATTTCATCAATTTTGGGTAAAAGAAAAGCCACATACCCATCAATCATATTGCCACTTTTTGGCCCATCATGATCCTGCACATACCCAAGAAGAAGAGATACTATATCTTTTCACTTGGTATAAAATATTTTTTCTCCATGGATTAATGTTTCCTTTTTACATATGACCTAGTATTGTCCCCATTATCATTTGATCACCAACACATTAAGCCACTTTTTTGAGTCCCTTAAGAGGAAAATAATCTTGAGTCTTATGGATGTCAAAGTGTATGAGTTAATCTATTCATATTAATTGACTAGAACAATTAGCAATTTTATCAGTGAGAGTCATTTGATCCTTAATATTACTCCATATCCTAGAATTTTTTGAAATAGTTAATGAGACTTATCTAAAATATTATTGGCTATAGTCACCAGTAAGGTAAAAAATTATTTATATTATACGAAAAATGTTGAAAAAGTCTTCTTCTAATACTACCTTTTTTTTCTATCTAGTGATTCAAGGAGGAATTTCCATTTGGGTAATTAGAGGTTTTTCAAAATCTACTAATTCAAGGTTCAACAACTTTACTTCTATGTTAAACACACTAGCTAAATCAACATCATTGTAATATTCCTCAAGAATTTTTCATATTTTTATTAGATTATCTAATTCAAAAATAGTTTCTTTAAATTTGGACAATAAATTTTAAAATAAATTATTTTTATTACTCAAATTTGTTAACTTCTACAACACCTTTTCTTTTCGATCTTGAAGCTCAACCACTTCTTCTCTAATAATAATCATAAATAAGGTATCTCTAAGATCATCTTCTACTATGAACTTTAAATCTAAAAATCTAGTCCCACTATGAATAAGTGAAACTTCTATATTGTTAAACCCATGATGTAGGTGAAATCCACGTAAAAAAAAACCTAACTAAATAATTTAATAAAATAATTTATTGAAAATCAACCTTCCTAAATATTTTTATTGGCATGGGAAAATTTGCTGCCAGCAATTCACCCATAGAAAATTCACCGCCAACAATTCATCGACGGAAAATTCACCACCAAAAATTCATGACCAACAATTCACCACGAGAAAATTCATTGTCATGACAGTTTATTGCATAGAAAATTAATTGCATGGATTTTTTTGGTTAATTTTCCATGAAGGTGAATTGCTCATAGCTGTGAATTTTCCTGTGGTGAATTGTTGAAGGTGAATTTTCCAGATCTGAATTGCTCGGTAAATTTTCCTAGAGCCACTTGTATCACAATTTAATACTAACTCAAGTGAATGGATTTTTTTCCTTATATTTCACTAAATAGACCACATTGTCTTTTACAATTTTATTTTACATCTATATATGTCTAACTACAAAATAAAAATAATAACATTAATTTTTTAATAATTTCTTATTATTTCTATCTTATAATGCGAAAATAAGAGTAAGAGTACATATTTCAAATTTTCTACATTAAAATGTAAATATACAATATTGATAAGTAAAGATATAATACTAATAAGAACAAACAATAATAAGGGCACATGAATACTATAGTTTGGATTACTTTAAAGGTACCAAAGTCAACTCAATCTGATAAATCTATACTTCCCATAGCGACCCCCACAACAGTAAGGGATGCACCTCTTCATACACGATATCTTCCCTTGGTTGTGATGTCACATATGTGGGATATACAAAAATTTGAGCATTAAGAGATATAGTTCTCAACAACAATACAAGATTATTATATTGAGACCGCATATGTGTTAACATTGCTTTTGTGGTTTCCAACTGAGATTCCAGCTCATTGATTTGCATATGAAGGCAATGAATTTTACTTAGACAACCATTCACGAGGTCCTCCAGCCTTGTACGCACTTCATACACCATGTTATTTACTAAATATCCTCTTTGCACAACTTCCACACCTTGAAACAACACGACATAGAGACTGTTGACTACATGTGTGAAGCCAAGTCAGCCTGTAATAGTTGGGATTTGTAATTGCTTCCTATGTTTGGCAAACATGAGAATCATTGTGTAATAGGTGCTCCCACTCCTGTGCATGTCTTTTGTAGTACGATGATGTAATGAAGCTTTATGTTGGTTGAAGATGTATTTGGAGATAAATACTAGTGAAGAATGGTGTATGTAATTTGGTACTATTAATGAATACAAAGGGCAATCCCCTGCTCAGTGTGGATGTAGTCAATTTGGTGAACCACATTAAAATATTGTTCTTCTTTTGTTTATGTTTTGTATTCTTCATTCTTATTATTTTTTGCATTTTTCTTCTTCATTTTCTGTTGTTTTAAAATTCAACAATTCGTATCAGAGCTTGGTGAAGAAGCTCACTGTATACTTGGTTTGTTGGGAAATCGATGAAGAATTTCCAGAGCCATGGATGATCCAAACAAATGGAAGATTGGGAAATTTGAAAGTCATAACTTTGGACTATGGAATGTTTAGATGGATTCATTATTGATCAAACAAGATCTCTTTCTTTGCTCAGAAAAACCAAAGGAAAGGGCTCAATGTCAGATGAAGATTGGGAGAGAATGGATAAAAAAGAACATGCAACTATTTTCTTATCATTGTCCATAAATGTGCTCTTTAATATCTTAGCTGAGAAGAAAACCAAGGAGCTATGGGAAAAATTATCTTCATTGTATGAGATTAAATCATCTTTGAATAAGGTATTCATAATGAAGAAACGATATAACTTGAAAATATGAGAAGGGGGAATTATGTCAAATTATTTTGATGATGTTGTTGCTACACTTCTCAGCGAAGACATGAGAAGAAAACATCCAGAACTTTCTTCCGGTGATGCATTAACCACTGTAAGCACTAACAATAGGGTCAAAGTCAAGATAGAGGAAGAAATAAAGATCATAGAAGATCAAAATTTGAAAAACAATCAAAGTCTAGTAGACGAAATGGTGCTTGTTGGTTCTATGGGAAACCAGGACATACAAAGAAAAATTGTTGGAAATATAAAAAAGTGATACAAGTACAAAGGAAGAAAAGCAACACCATCCACTTGTAACCAAATCCAATCACTAAAATGTAAACTTCTCTTGAGACAACAATTTACCATGCAACTCTTATTTACAAAGCAAATTTCCTTCACAAATTCTTTGTTTCAAACAACCAAAATAAGTTCATGGCCTTTAATCTCTTGTTGAATCCACAAAACACATTAGATATCATAAAAAATACTACCCCAAATTCTTTTTCCAACACAAATATCACTAACATGTGTATTCACAATGTTGATTGTCCAAAACAACATGTAGGTCCTTCTAAACCACACAAAAAACAAACTATACAAAACCAAGCCCATTTATCTTTTCTATTGTCACAAACAAGTGTAAAAAGGTTTGCACAATATAATTAGACTATTTCTCAAGCTTGATTTATGATATTCCAGCCAACATATATTCTAAACCTCCATCTTTGATCCCCAAGATAGGTCTGTCATAGGCTTCCATACAAGATCATTTAACCAAATACACATAAGGAATTATAATCCATCAAACCATAATAGGAAAAGGGTTCCAACATTCCATATAATCATTTAAGTCACTATCAGCCCAAATGGAATTCATATTACATCTTCAAAGCCAAGAAACCTGGTTCTCCTAACTCTATATTCACAAGATAGTGTATTCAATACACATTTATTCATAGTTTCAACAAATCTCATTTGGGAAATAGTTGAAATACCTTCTAGCATCCTTTTACAAACAATGGAAACCAAAAAGGACCTTCATAACACTATTAAATCCCTCAAAACATCACTGTACATAATTTACCAGTCATTTACCTTAATTTGTAGACCTAGGGCTTTATGATAACTACACAAAACAACCTTTCCATGCTTTGCAGTCTTGAGGTCTATAAGTATACACTTTAATCTTTTATCTCACCAAATTTTAGGTGATTCCACCAGTGCAAATAGGAGAAAAATGAATTAATTTGCTCACTGTATACCCTATTTCAGGGTTTTACCCATTTTTACAAAACTGCCATATCTCACTTAAAAATCCATCAAATCACATAAAACCAAGTTTATTGCAAAGTATACTCATAGGGAATTCACCTTGAGTGGAGGAGGAAATGATATTTTCACAAAATGGGCCGTACAATGGCCTAAAACTAATTTTTTTTAGGAAATTAACAGTAAATTTGAAGATTCTATCAAATTTCTTATTCATTCATTAACTCCCAACCTTCATTGAAGAAAATGAGGTTACATAATGCCTTTTTAAATCAATTCCAATTCCTTAAAAAAAAAATTGAACTTCCTTGACCTTTGATCTTCCAACTTCTATCAATTTGTTGCATTTTACAAATTTTACATTAACAACTTTTTGTCAAATTTTGCAACTTTTACATTTTAAACCCAATGACCTTAAAATGAGTAACTATGACCTAAAACACACTCAAAATGATCTTATTTATCTTATTAAAACATTAGGACCTCCTACTTGGATCAAAACTTGAAGTTGCCTCCTTGAGTCATACTCATGCTTGGGTGCACCCGCACCATTCTCCTGACCAAAAAGAACCTTCCAAGTCCTCTTGTATCTTCAAATGATCCTCGATGTAGTGTTTTATTCCTTGCAACCTTCATCTTCAATTTTGGTTTAAGTTGGTCTATGCCAACTGGTTTCCATCTTGACTTGTCTCTATGAATCTTCTCCTTTATCATAGTCTCAATCTCAACACCTTGTCCTCCCATTTGTTGCATCTTGACTTGCAAACTATTCCCTATCCTAATAATTAATTCAAAAAATTAATTATACATCAAATCTATCACAATGCCTCCGTCCTTCTTCAATTCTTTGCAAATATTCATAAGCATTTCATCTTTAATCATCTCTTCATCAGATTTTGACACTAACTCAAGGTATTCATTCTCTAAAATCAGATTCTTTATTTCTGCCACATCTTCATGTTTGGAAATGGGTGCACTACATTTTTTTTGATCAATGAATTCTTCTTCTACATCTTCAAACACTTCTTCCTCTTCTTCTTGCCTTTTTGTTGCTACCTTTTCTTATATCCTTTTTCTCTTGACAATCTTCTCTATGGGCCATGTAATCATCTCCTCTGACTTCACCATAGACTTTTGAAACTCCTTTTGGAACTCCAACTCTCTTCTTCTTAGGTCTTGCTTTAGTGCCTTTATATCTCTATCAAATTCCTCTTGCCTCTTTCTCCTCTTCCTTTCTTCCTTTGCTTGCAAATGCCTCCTAAAGTTTTCCATCTTTTAGCAAGTCTCTCCTTGCTTCAACCTCACTTTCCTCAACTTTATTTTTCCTTTTCTTGGTAGCAACTAGGTTACCTACTCAACCTGCAACCAACGATAGCACAACAAAAAACCGCAAACCACAAACCAAATTACGAGCCTAGACCTTCTAAGCTCTGATACCAAACTGATGCAAGTACAAAGGAAGAAAACTCAACACACCATCCACTTTCTAGCAAATCCAATCACTAAAATGTAAACTTCTCTTGAGACAACAATTTACCACACAACTCTTATTTACAAAGCATCAATCCTTCACAAATCCTTTGTTTCAAACAACCAAAATGAGTTCAAGACCTTTAATCTCTTCTTGAATCCACAAAACACATTATATATCATCAAAAAGACTATCCCAAATTCTTTTTCCAACACAAATATCACTAACATATGTATTCACAATGTTGATTGTCCAAAACAACATTTAGGTCCTTCTAAACCACACAGACAACAAACTACACAAAACTAAGCCCATTTATCTTTTCTACTATTACAAAAAAAGTGTAGAAAGGTCCAACAATATTAGACTATTCCCCAAGCTTGATTTATGATATTTCAACTAACATATATTCTAAACAATCATTTTTATCACCAAGATAGGTCTATCATAGGCTGCCATAAAAGATCAGTTAACAAAATCAACACAAGGACATCTAATCCATCAAACCTTGACAAGAAAAGGGTTCCAACATGCCACACAATCATTTAAGTTACTACCACCCCAAATGGATTACATATTACATCTTCAAAGCCAAGAAACCTGGTTGTCCTAACTTTGTATTCACAGGACATTGTATTCAATACATTCATTTACTCCTAGTTTCAACAAATATCATTTGGGAAAGAGTGGAAATAACTTCTAGCACCCTTTTACAAACAATGGAAACCAAAAAGGACCTTCATAACACTATTAAATCCCTCAAAATATCACTCTACAAAGTTTACCAATCATTTACCTTAATTTGTAGACCTAGGGCTTTATGATAACTGCACAAAACAACCTTTCCATGCTCTATAGTCTTGATTTATTTTAGAATACACTTTAATATTTCATCTCACAAAAATTTAGGTGATTCCACTGGTGCGAACAAGAGAAACACGAATTAATTTGCTCATTGTATACCCTATTTTAGGGTTTTAACTATTTTTACAAAAAACTACCATATCTCACTTAAAAAACCATTGAATAACATAAAAACAAGTTTATTTCAAAGTATACTCATAGGAAATTCACCTTGAGTGGAGGAGGAAAGGATATTTTCAAACAATGTGGCCATACAATGGCCTGAAACTTAGATTTTGTAGGAAATTAATAGTAAATATGAAGATTCCATCAAATTTATTTTTCATTCATTAACTCCCAACCTTCCTCGAAGAAAATGAGGTTACATAATTCCTTTTTAAATCAATTCTAATGCCTAAAACCAACTTTTCAACTGCCTTGACCTTTGATCTTCCAACTTCTCTCAATTTGTTGCATTTTACAAATTTTGCAATGACAACATTTTGTCAAATTGTGCAACGTTTACATTTTAAACCCAATGACCTTAAAATGACTAAATATGACTTATAAAAAACTAAAAATGATCTTAATTATCTTATTACAACATTAGGACCTCCTACTTGAATCAAAACTTGAAGTTGCCTCCTTGAGGCATGCTCATGCTTGGGTGCACCTGCACCAAAAAGGCTCAAGAAAACGTGAGTAACAATGACGTTAATGTTATTGATGATGGTATTTTGACTCTATCAACAAGTGGCATGACTACCGATTCATGGGTACTTGACTTCGATGCTTTGTTTCATGCTACTCCATGTTGGAGTGCTTTCACCTATTACCAGGAAGCTATGTTTGGAAATTTTTTCTTGGAGATAACAAGGAATGTGAAATTGTAGGAAAAGGAAATGTGTTATTGTCTTTGAGAAATGGTAATAAATGGTTATTGAAGGACATGAGGCATGTTCCTACACTCCAAATAAATCTAATTTCAATAGGTTAGTTGTAGACTCAAGGGTTCAATGTTAATTTTGGTTTATATTTTTGGAAAATAACCAAAGGTGTGTTGGTGCTTGCAAAGGGAAATAAATTGGGAAGTTTGTATGTTTTAGAGTTCAACAATGAAGTGGGAGCAGCCATGACAGTTGAGGACAACAATTCTGAAATTTGGCACAAGAGGCTTGGGCATATGAGCAAGAAAGGAGTTGAAGTTACACTTCAACAAGGAAAACTTTTAGGCCTAAAATCCATTGATTTGGATTTGTGTGAACATTGTCTTTATGGAAAATAGAGACACAGAAGTTTCTCAAAGATAGGCCATGATATGAAAACCACTCCATTGGAACTCATCCATTCTAATGTCTTTGGTCCCATCAAGGTAACATTGTTTGGAAGTGAAAATTATTTTGTGACTTTTCTTGATGATTGCACTCAGAAAATTTGGATTTATATTTTGAATAAAAAATCAAAAGTGTTCTCCAAGTTTAAAGCTTTCAAAGCTCTAGTTGAAAATCATACTATAACTAAAATTAAATGTCTCAAAAATGATAATGGGGGAGATTTTTTCTCTTTGGATTTGACTCATTTTGTGTAGACAATGGAATTTGAAGAATTAAAGTGGTTTTGTTCACCCCTTAGGAGAATTGTGTAGCTGAGAGGTTGAATCAAACTATTCTTGAGAGAGGTCGGTGTATGCTCTCCAATGCTGGTTTAGAAAAAGAGTTCTTGGTTGAGGAATGTAATACTATAGTATATTTGATCAATCAAGCTCCCTCTTCTCGATTGGACTTTGATATTCCATAGGAGAGGTGGACTGGATAAAGGATTTCATATACTCATTTGTGTGTTTTTGGTTGTGAATCATTTCTGCATATTCCAAAGGAGCAAATACAAAGTTATATTTCAAGTCTAAGAGATGAATTTTCCTTGGTTATGGTGAAGACCAGTTTGGTTTCAGTCTATGGGATCCAATTGTAAAGAATTTTTTTTGTAGTCACAATATTTCTTTGAATGAGAGGGCATTTGTGGGTATGTGGAGGATTATGATGGGCCAAAAAGTGGCAATATGATGGGTATGTGTAGGGTATGTGGATGGAAACTTTTTTTAACCTAAAATTGATGAAATGAAAGGGTTTTAAAGAGATTATGAGGAAACATAGCAGCCCATACACAACCCCAAAGGAATTAAGTAAAAATGCAACCAATTTTGTTTTAAAGAACAAAGGAGCGAACATTAAATAACATAATGTAACCATTAATCAAATTGCATAACTTAATCCTTTGAGGTACATGAGGACATTACTTAAGAATTAACCCTTAACAACATGAACATCTAACTAACCATTACATAAACCATACATTCATACATCCATAAATATAATTACATCAGTAACAACAATAGAGACATAAGATAGAATAATATCCAAAGTTATAACATCATTGTAAATTCATCTCATAACCAAGTTTACAATAAAAGTACAATGCATCAACATGAGATTACATCATAATAGCACCATGTACAATTATATACAAAACTTCCCAACTAGATGGGAGTGTTACATCAATATAAGAATAATATAAGTACATAAATCTGGAACCCACAAGCAAGAATAAACTGATACTACAACTCAGCACTGAAAGATGAACCTGCATAAAGGAGAGAATCCCAACGGGTGCGAGACACGTTCCACCCAAGCACCCCCGTGCTGGGAGTTGCAAAGGAAGGGTTCCTGACCAAGACCATCAAGACAAGGACTCACAACCAGCTAATGAAAATCATACAACACATAAAACTACTCAAATTTCAAACTACAACAAAAATCACCAATACAAGACAAGTGACCAATTCCAGAGGATTTCCAAAAGACAACATAAATAAGAATGTTAGAGGAGAGTGTCATCGCATGGCTTAACATGGATTCTCCAGACTTCCTATTGCAAGGTGCTACCTCCATCTACTGATGGATTATCTAGACAACCAAGCACTAGGAGCCGCCTCCATCTATGGTTATCCAGGCTACCTATCTCAAGAAACCGCCCCATAGGGTTGCTCATGCGGAACCGTTACCTTTCTCGAAGACAAGGAAATGATCATGCCAACCACGGCCTTCTCAATCCCCTTTAGTCTATGGTAGCACTAAAAGGCGGATGAGGCAACAATTATCTTTTTAGTGTGTTACTACCCATCCCCTAGTTAATTATTTAAATTATCACTTATTAAATCCACTCTAATGAGGGCTATCCTGGCACCCCTTTGTGCGCCGACCACCCACTTAGAGCCACTCCCTCTAAACACTCAACCACAAAACAATAACATCAAGGATTGTACCACATAAAGAACTGAATCAAATGACAATCAAAAGTGAGGCATGACCGTCTCACCAACCACAAGGAAACACAACCACAATATGATACAACCCAAATGTATAACATCACAAATCTAAACTCAAATCAAAATCAAGAGTAACCACATTACCCCACCTCTGGAATCACTTGGGTTCCTAAATAGGATTGATAAACTCTAAGGTTCCCTCGCAGAACGTAAACCCCAAACAAAGAAAATTCCATAATACATGAAACGATATAACTCAAAGAATCATTAACAATAATACAAAAGGGACACGTCTTAAAACATGGAACAATTCTCATCAAAATGTAATTCAATACACAAAAATTCCATTTAATTAAGAACATCCAATTTAACTCTACGTTTCACCATTACATTTGTTTTCTTAAAAATGCCATATTCAACGAATAAAAATAATTGTAAACCATCTTCCTATCATATTATCAAATTAAAACTAACCTACAATGAAAATTACAATTTACATATATAAATCTACACACATATATATATATAGTATTAACATTAATATTAATATGAATATTAAAATTAACCCCAATATTTATATATATCTATATAGATAAATATATATATAATTGTATACTTGATTAATTACCTATAACTCAAATCTATTACCTATCGAACTTATAATGAGCAGAATCCCATATTAAATACATAAATTGAAGTGTTCCATGCACAATGAACATTGTACACCTAAATTGAACTAAGTCCAATAAAAGCGGTTATGAGCCGAGAAATATATGAATAAAATATTATATATGGAACTTCAAAAGCTATTACAAAACACCCCAAAATCAGCAGCACCATCGTTATCCCGGAATTCATTAAATGCGGGGGCATGGCACGGCATAGTAGCGCATCACACACACTATCCTTGGTAAAGAGTAATGTGGGCGTTGCAACCTCAACCACCTCACCGTACACAGGAAAAATTCAATGGCGGTCTGAGGCAAAGGGTGCAAGGCGAATAATACACGGATCGAACCAACTATTGCGGATTTCATTAAATACATATAAATTTGAAATATCACGCACAATGAATATCATATATACCCCAAAATTTGGCATTCAAAATATTAATAAAATAATACATATCTCATTGAATACAAATTCAACCAAACTAGTCGATACACATTTCAAAACCGAATCTAAAATATATATGTCAGTAAGAGTACGGGGCATGGAAGAAAAACAAATAACTTCTAATAAATTTCCAACGCACACAGTGTCAGGAATATAATGCGAGAGAAAGAATTACTAGTAAAACACATTATACAGCGAACTCCATATAGCGAAAAAAGTGGATGTATGACCTTGGTACCTGGCACGCTGTCCTAAGAAAGAACAGAGGAATTACACGCTAGCCAAGTGGAGGAAATTGTGGTCAGACGATGGTATAGTCACCGTCGACTACACCTCCATTCACAGAATACATAACTGTTATAATTAAAATTTTGGATTACTTCAACATTTGGTCCAACAAACAAAATGGAGATTAAGCAAGGATTACCACGGTAAACAATTCGATAAAGAAGGGTTCTCACCTAAATGTCATACACTCATACGAGAGTGGAAAAGTACATACTCTGGACAACTTAAAATTCGTTTGAGCATAAATTGTAAATTCCAAAATATATAGAGGACCACTGTAACTATATAAAAATTAATACTCAACAATGCCCAGGGAAACCTTCTGCCCAAACACAAGGCACATAAAATTCAAATATCCTCCCTTCGAATACCCTTACAACTAGATTGGCAATAAAATAAAATTTCAATCAAAATTCCCCACTCTATATATGGACGCCCGAATTATAACATAACTCACTATAAACATAAGTAGAAATGAATGGGTAAACACCTGTTCCAATAAAATTCGCACCAGCACCCAGGAAAAATAAATATATTTGTATAAATAAATAGCAACATAATACTTTAATACAACATATTGGGTATCATTTTAATCCTATTTCAATATAAATGTAAGTCTATAAATTTTATTCTGAACCAGGGGTTTGACAAATTTATATAGAAGATTTTTCATTAAATCACATAAAGATATGGGTGCAAATTTACCCAGAATAAACAGATTTCAAATCAGGGAAAACCTTCACACAGAAATTTAATTCAATTTCCACAATTTCACATAGAGATTTAAAATCCTCTTTTAAACAAACATATGCACATATCGAAATTCTTTAAACAGAA
>VDFB02141786.1:0-28624 GCA_007258455.2 Sequoia sempervirens
GAATTTCTGGATGGTTTTTATAATTTCTGTGGCAATTTTTTGAATTTTCTGATTTTCTTCCTAACACTAACCCTAACCTAACCCAAACCGAAACCCAATATTTTTATGATTAATAGAAAAAATCTTTATCTTTTGTTTGCCAATTTATTTTTAAGGAGATTTTTCTTACTATGTGTAGAACAATACAAAGGGGATCTGATAATGTCCATATTGCAGCTCTTTGAAGTGTACTATTCTGTTTTGGCCAGAACATAGGAAAATCCATGCCTGTAGTTTGCCGCATTCTAATGACAGTCCAGGAATACATCATGCAGAAAACAAGTCCAGAAATTTGTCATAAAGAATCTGAACAACAATAAAAATTAGTGGCAATTTGAGGTCATTTTTGGAACATAACAGCAGGGGCAGAGCCATCCTTGCTGGTTTCCTTTCTTTTATCAGCACAAATTCTCTTCTTATCAACCTTTGAAGATTGCTGTTGAAATTCTATTAATTTGTGTGTTGACTCCCATCTGAATTCTCAATTCAACTCTAATGTTACAAAATGTGGTTCTATAATGAGTATGATGAATGACTTGTAAATGTGTTAATTTTAGCATAGTTGTAAAACTCTACAAGTACTCACAAGCTAAAGCCTATGGCAAGTAACTAGCCACATTACTCAGCCCCAGGTAATTTAAAAAAATTATAACGAGTTATTCTGAATCAAATGCCAAAATCGCAGGTTTAATCACCAAAAACTCGAGATTCAGGGAAAAATAACTTGTCTGGCTTTGAAAGGTTGGTTTTGTGACTATTTTTCACATTTAGAGGTTTGTTTTTGGTTTACATTTTTCTGCAAGGGTGTTGAATGAAATTTCCAGGGCTATTTAAGTGTTGAACTAAGTTTATTTACAAGCTAAGCTGCTGAGGCTTTGGTCTGGTTAACTAGTAAAATCGCAGGTTTAAGGCTACAGCATGGGTTGCAGGTCATGGCTGTGTAAAACAGTGAAATCTTGGGTCGTGTCTCTTGGTCTGTATCAGTATAATCGTAGGTATGCACATTGCATTCATTGCAATGTTTAAAACTTTAAAAAATATATTCAAAATTTTTTTCCTTCGTATTGTACCTCTGCAATAAACATTGTTTTTGAAAGTGAACATTTTTTTATCGGTTGAAGCTTGAAACTTGATGAGAATAAATGCGCAATAAGTCAAAATGATCAAGTTTCTCTGGATTTGACTTCTCAATGCCAGTTAATGTCACCTATAATTTACATTTTATAGTGTATTGAACTCTAATTTTGATATATATATTAAGGAAATGAGTAATATGTTCCATAAATTCAGTCATATGCATGTTTTTGAAGAATATTTTTTAAAAATTTATGTATTTTTTAATGTTTGATAAATTTGCTAAGTTATTGCCAAGTTTATCCCCAAGTTTTTGCTAAGTCCTGAGTTTTATAAAATTTTGGGTCAGCCAAGTAATTGCTGAGTCCAAGTCTTTAACTAATTCTCTATTTTTTAAATTTCCCTATTGTGTACTTGGCATACCCTCCCGTCCCCCAAAAAAGAGCCCCCATTCCCTGCCATCCCAGAAATGTGTTCTCCTGTTTCCTACCATCCCTTCACGAAAACACAGTGGAACATGGATTGTAAGTTAGAACACTCAATTTAAGCTTATTTACATCCAAACTACAGCCTTGAAAAAAGAGATCCTTTTGGAACAAATCCTTATTTTTGTTCCTTCCTTGGATAAGTAATTAACAGTTCTAACACCCGAATACAAGAATTGGACTCCAGAATATAGGATATTAAGCCTGTTAAATGTTGCAAAGACACTTGTATCTTGATGACCTTATGTTGTAACAAAATAGATCATCTCGGAATGATTCCCCATTGCAGTCAGTTATGCATCTTTTCTTTTATCATTGAAAATTTTGGTAAAATATTACCAAGGAATGATCATATGGCCTACCCATGAAGAATGGACCATGGTGGATAAAACTAATTTGAGATTATTAAAAATCAAATACAATTGATGTGAAGAACTACTAAAATTTTGAAAATAAAGTAAAAAGATTCAGGATACAAACATTGGATGTTAGATAAATTCCAAAGGCACTAACCCCATGTCCCCATGCAGTTGCTTAAGTGTGTTTTTTGCTTAAATTTAAGCAGCTGGAGTGTTCCCATGCAAATTTTTAATTATTGGAAAAGGATAATTTGGGATATTTCCCTATTTTAAAGGAGCATCTATTCTTTAGGAATTGAAAATAAGCTGTGGAAAAAAGAAGGGGCTAGAAATAAGCAGCAACTGCATATTACCAAAAATGTCACCTGGCTCCATAAATTTCTTTCCCTCTTTTTTAGCACTTGGCATTTGCCTCCATTTTTTTTTTCTAAATTTTTACAGCACAAATCGTTATTAATACTATTAATACAATTTTAAGATGACTGCTTCAAAATAAGCAGAAAACTTGAATATTCATGGGGCCACCAGCTCCACAAATAATTCCTAAATAAGTTGAGCAGTGGCTGCTAGCCAAAATATGGTAAGCAGCCACATGAGGACCTGCCTTAAAAGGAAATAAAGAAATTATAATAAAAGTAGTTCAATTGACTCAAAAATACAAGTTACATTAGCAAGTGGGTGTTAAAAAGAAATCCAGGAGCTGAAAATATAAATAAAACTAAACCAACAGAAGGCCTGACTATAAGGGGTGAACCCAAAATAGGTAAACCCCAATATAGGTCACAATGATAAGACATGTGATGAAAAAACTAGTAGTGAAATGGATTCACATGAGAACAACAGAATTCAATAATGAGATAAGCTGCCAAAACTGATGTCTGTGCACTTTTAGTTATGTGTCAAATATATTTACAAGGATGAGAAGAAATGCTAGCTAAATAAGGCCAAGTATACACAAAATTATTAAGAAATAAGAAATTAAAGACAACTGGGCTATTCAAGTTTCAACTATATATGCCATTATATAGCACTACAGAGACATATGTCAAGAGTATATGCAGATGTTTACAATGAGGGAGATATTTAGAAGGTTACAGATCACTACACCAAGTTATCCCCAAATTATATAATAGAATTAAAAAAACCTCCATAGAAGCTCCACCAGAGATTGACTTTGCCAGTATCAGCATCTTTGTTCACAAAGTTGTATCTCATCTAAGTCAATAATGACGTCTTGGTCATCGTAGGAAGGAATATGAATTAGTCTGATAGATCAATTCAAATATGTGTTCATTGTAAGGCCTTAGTAGCATTTTGACTAAGCATATCAGTATATATTTGTTAGCCTATTTTACTCTTTGTATCAAAATAGCCTTTTAAACAAATTGATCATGTTTTTTTTAGAAGGTTGTAGCCTTGTTTTAGGAGTTTGAAAAAAAATATTAAGTTTCAAATGAAAGCCTTAAAAAGGTCAAAACCACTTGCATAATTTAGAGGGAATCCATGTTTCAAAAGATTTTGAGTTCAAAGGGAGTGAGTCAAGCATTTCTAGGGTTTGGTTATCTCTTACATTTGTTACACAGCAGTTTCAAGCTAATATGGCAGTCAACATTGTTTGAAGCACCATTTTGAAGGAGATGGAATGCCTAAAAGCTTGCCTGAAGATATTATGCATTATAGCCACAAGATATGCCTGCTACAGTTGATAAGTGGGTTGAAGATGGTAATGATTTAAACAGGAAAGAAGTTATCAACATTACCCAGCAACTTCAAATGCAAAAAAAGTATGGATGAACCCTTGAGGTTTCAAAATGGTTGTGTCAAAAGGGGTCTTTTATGTTCAGTGAAAGTGATCATGCAGTTCGGTTGGGTTTCATTTTCAAGCTATATGGCATTTCTAGAGCTGAGAAGTATTTTGAGACTATACCATCAGAAATGAGAGGATACAAAGTTCACCAGATTCTCTTGACATATACTGACGCGGATGAGTTGAATACATAATATTTTTTGGAATAGAGCTCTGGTCCAGGAACATGTTTGAAGATGGTATTTTGTTCTCAGATTCATCATGAAGAACCTTATGAAATGGGTATTGGATATTGGAGCCCGTGGTTTACGCTCAATCATTGAGAATGTTTTGAGTCTTTTGACAAATGCCATGTTTGAGATTCCAGATGTGAAGACAGGACCTGAAAAAGTAGGTACTGTTGTGATGGACAGAGAGGCTATAGGTACTCTAGAATCACAGGGATATGAGGCCAAAATTCTTCATGGTGAAGGTGCAATGGAACGTTCTCTTGCTGAGCATAAAGAAAAGAGGTACATTGGCATTTGCTGTTTGTGGATTATTGGCTTTCCATGTATGGCTATAATCCATTTTTTTAAAAGCAGCAGTTAATAACTTCCCAAGTTAGTTTTCTCATCATCATATGTATGATTATCAATTTGCTCTTAGTAAGATTGCAGTATCTATGGTAATGAAATATGCAGATAATAGTGTCAAAGGTTTACTTCACTTCGTTGCGATGCTTCTCATAACAGTTATATCAATGGCTCTTTTTGGATTTCACTTGACTTTTCCCTTTGTCCCTGGTTCTATGGTTGTGTCTGTATTGGTTTATTTGCATTCTAAGGGAAAGTGCCAAGGTAATATCCAACTGTTGAGTGAAGTCAGGGATAAATATTCCCAGAAGTTAACAAATTGATTCTTCTTTAAGGTTATTCTGCAATTTCGAACTGCTATGGATAGACCTCAAATGTCATATGTACCAGAAATGTTTGAGCTGCTTGTTGATAGTGTGAGTAATCCTGCATTTCTTGATTGGGAAAACGACTTTGACAAAAGGATGCATGAACAACCATTAGAGATATAGTCAAAAGAGAAAACTCCACACGGAGCATGCAGAGGGACTAAGCATAAAGTAACCAGTGGTGTAAGGGATGCTGCTAGTCCAAGGATTTCCAATGTATCAACATCTGCATCTACTTTTGAGTTAGCATCTGATGCCTGTGATTATAAGACTAAGCACAACTTATCCAAGGAAGTAAGCAATGCTGCTACTCTCAAATGAAGAAATCACAAGAGTCACAGATTGTAAATCATAAACCCCTAAAAAGAGACCTAAAAGACAGTCATAACAGTCATAACACAAAAAAGGAAGTATGGCAGTCTTAAAAAGGCACAAGGTACCAGTTAACAAAGGGCAGTGACCTAAGTATAGACTATCATACAAAAGACAAGAAATAGATCATTGATGAAGCTTTGGTTCATTTCAAACAATTTGATTGTTGACTCCAGTACCAATGGCTGAGATGCCAACTTGACGACAAAGACTTTATAGTGATGCATGAATATGAATGATCCCTCTTACTGGGGCCAGGGTTTAATTGAAGTGTATGAGGATCATCTTTTCATAGCAGATGAAGGAAGAAAACCCTTGGTTGAAGCCACTGTCAAGAACTTCAGAACAGGTTGAATGCCCTATATGCTTGCATTGCTTTCAACTAAATCATGGATTCAGAACAAAGATATTCTATAAATAGAGTCACCCTCCTCCAGAAACTTCATATGTTGAAAATCAATGTTTTTGACTCAGCCATGAAATAGTGTAGAGCTTCTATCCACCATCTTGGAAGCAGCAGCAGAACTGGAGGGATCTACTCCAACTTATGGTGGTTGGGTAAATGCTGTGTCAATTTGACTTGGTGGTTACCCAGGCTGAGGAAGGCGTTGAGTTTCAAAATGTTGTGTGCTTATTCAAGGAAGATGGTCATGATAGACAAGCTTCTTTTACAGCAGTCGCCTAGTTACTGATTGTGATTCAGAGAAGGTGAGGAAGAGATTCTGGATTTGTATTTGGTAGAGGTTGTTCAAACTGAAATGCTAATAAGCTACTTGTGAAATCTCCAATTGGTGCTTCTATAGTTACAAATGGCTTTTGCTATACACGAGGCAAACTCTTTGACATATACAGGAACCTTAAAATCTTCTAAACCTCCCTTGGTATTCGCAATGGATTTGTTGAAGTTTCTGAAATAACATCATCTGATCATGTTGGGCCATTAACATTCATTCCACCTGAAACAGAAGAGCAGGCCAGTTGATGAGAACACAAGTTTTATACAATCCTAGAAGTCCGCTGTTGAGCACAAAAAGTATGATAATAATATGCTTACTCAGCAAATAAAGACTGGTGAAAGAGATGGGTAGTAGTTTGGAAAGCAGTAACAGGGCTCTAAGCACAAAGATCTATTCTAATTCTGACAACCATAGATGAATGAACAAACGTGGCAGATCATAGTCACTGGGGAAGAATTTTCCTTTTACAAGGTCTTTGAAGTTGACTTAAGCTTATTTGGAAACAGTTAGTAAATAAAATCACAATAGGGACAGAGGCATTAACATAGGACAGAGTAAGAACAAAATCTTACTATGCATGAAACCTACAGAACTCTGTGCATGAGATCTTCTAAAGACTGTCAAAGCAATCTAGGGATTTGAAAGAACATATAGTGAAAAACTTCAAGAGGAGTAAGTTGCAATGATAAGCACACTTCATGGCATGACTATGTGTTTGCATAAGTGACAAGCTTGGTAAAGATGATACATAGCAAGAGTCATGTGACAGTTCAATAACCTCAAAGGGACAAAACACACAGGTCTCTTGTCAAGAGAAGCCAAGAAAAGATAGTATAATCTAGAGAACAGCAAGAACTTGAAAAAGTTCAGTCCAAGTTCAAAAGGAATGATTGATGTGTGAAAGATAGCTCGTTGCAAACAGTCTTCTAACAATCAATGATAACAATGCTAATTGCCAAGATCACAGTCATCTAATGACAAGACCCAGGGGAGAATTTAGAAGGTTTTTTAAGCATGAGAAAACATTTTATCACCTGTAGGTTGACAATAGATATAGGTCAACATAATGGACAGTCACAAAGATCACGTGACAGTGCTAGGTGATTAAGAGCATGTGTGACAATCCAAGAAAAGGATGACAGTGTCATAATAGAAAAGACAGTCCCTGAGGAGGTTATTCTACAGTGATATCAAATACCAAGTTTACCCTACTAAAATGTATGGTAAAGCAAGGAAGCAATGCTAGAGGTGAGATCACAGCATTTTTAGGGTTTTAAAGAAAACCTTGAGAGCCCTAGAGGATTTTTTGTAACAGTGAGTTGCAGGTCTGTGAAAGACAAAGAAATGATTTATACCCTGCTCAACAGTCTAGGGTAGTTACTACAAGAAGACGATGCAAGTATAGAGACAGTTAGAAGTTAGGAAAGGGACAGTCATGCTATTGAGAGTATGACAGTACAAAGTACAGTGAACAGTTTAGGCAGTGGTCAGAAAATGGTCCACAAAGGTAAGACTGATCACCATGACAGTACCAAGGAACCTACAGAGAATCTTGTTATGCAGGCAGATATCACAATTTGTGTGAACTGTGAAGACATGATGGCATGGGATAGAGAAAAGTGAAGAAGACATGATAACGCAAAAGGATATATGACAGTCAAACTCAACAGGGCATGAATACTAAGGGCTTAGCATAGTCAAAGGTAGAGGACAGGTGGCATAGAGAAAAAGTTCAAGGCAATAGTCATCAAAGCAAGTCATGATATTTCAAAGAGGGCAGTTTCAAAACCCTATGCAAGACCTTTGTCACATCCAATGAAATGATAAAAAATAACAGTCAATGAGATGATGACTTCATGGTGAGAAAGACCCCAAGAAGATAGGGTAACAGTTTTCTTGCAAAGGACAGTCTTAAGGGAGACAATAACAAACTACAGTGAACTAATGACACTAGAGCCGAGGTCTTTTATGATAATGGGGATGCAAGCAAGAATTCTATCCACAAATAATTCAAGATACAAAACAATGACAGACCCTAGTCAAAGGACATGAATCTTGACAGTGCACTAAAAATCATAGAGTACATAGAGGCCATGAAGAGGTCCTCTATTAAGTGGTGGTCGAAAGGACAGTGGGCATTCAATGTTAAAAGAACAGTCAAGAGTCATGCCTAAGACAGTCATAAGGACACAGGAAAAAAACCCTGCAAGATCATATTCAAGTCCACAAGCCAACAAAGTAGACACCTGTAAGTGAAATCAAGCAATGTATAGCTGTCCAGAAGGTAGTGAGCATGTCAGCGCAAAGGACAGTCATAGATAGTGACAGTTTCAAGAGGAAAACATGCACAAGGGATTAATGTGAAACCCTAAGTACTCAGAATATTGTAGGATAGAAGACCAACCATGGGATTCATACCTAATCTATCCAATATCAATACACTCTCTGATGTTGATAGTATGGGACAACATGCTAGTATTGGAAATATGATTGAAACTCCACATATAAGCTGGGATCATGGATACCCAAATAACATGGGACAGAAGACAAATGCCCAACAGTCAGATGTGAATGACAGTTAAACAAAGAGAAGAACATATTTTCAGATCATAAAAAGCAAAGGACAGGGGTTTTGGAGGTTAACCATACATGGAAGAAGAATGGAGATTGACAAGGTATTAGAGCATGGACAAACAAACACTACAGGTTTGGCTGCAGTAGTTCTAAACTTCCAGAAGAAAAGGATATTTGTCGGTGGCATGTTGAGCCAAAAATCTGTTCAAGGACCATCCTATATACAAGGTCAAAATAGGGCATATTAATGGAAAATTGTCATGAAATGATTCAAGAAATAGTCTAGTACTCATTAGTATAAAGGACAGGTTTGAAGGAAGGCATTCCATAAGGTCTGTTACAATGGGAAAAGGGACAACTCTGTTGTTGATTGCTAATAACAGTGCCTACAATCCAGCATGAAAACCAAAGAATGACAATCTTTGTGATAATGACCATTGTAATGACAATGAGAAGACAACAAAATCAAAACCTCAAAGGACAGTCCAATTGAAGATGGTCAAAAGATAATGGCGACAGTGATGCCAAAATAAGTATGACAGGGTGATCACAGGTAGTCAAGGAACAGTGGAGGACCATGTTAAACCCAAGTAAGTATGGCATATAAGAAAACTATCAAGATGACTGTTGAAAGAATAGTTGTAAAGCCTAGAAGAACAGATAGCTACATTGATATTATTCTCTCCAAATATTCAGTATGCTGAAAATAGTCTTATGACATATGGAACCCTACTCATGCATTGATTAAGGATAATGAAGAAACCTTTGAAGATGCATTGAAAGAATCCTTAATGTACACCATCATAGAGATCTCTTTAATTAAAAAATATTAAAGTCACATGACCTAAAAGCAGGGAGACGTTAGTCATGGCAGTTTGGAGAAGTTATGGACAGTTGCAAACATCTAGGGGCAGTTTGGTGGATTGTGCAAAACAGATGGAGAGAATAAAGGCAGTTTTGACCCAGTTTGAAGCATCTAGGAGCTGTTCAAGGAGTCTTAGCTGATAGATTGGGTCAAGACAAGAAGTTTTCTTCATCCAAACACTTTTTGGACCATTTTAAGGGGCTGGAAATTAGGGATGAAAATTTTTGACGCCCAATAAGGTTGACTTAGGAAGCTGAAGTAAACACTTGTCTTTCCTTTCTTAACACATGTTCCTAATATCTAGCAAGCTGTTGAGCAGCTTATAAGCAAGCCTAAGGGCAGATTTTCTCTAGTTCTTTCTCTCTTAGCTTTCTATTGTAACTTCTTTCAAAAGTTCTTTCAAGTTGGAGCAGCCTTGTAACTCCATTTTCAAGCATGTACAGCAGTATGTAAACCTTTTGATCAATAAAGATAAGCTACTTTACCTTCTCATTGCTGTTTATTGTGCAAATCTCTCAAGATAGTTGATGTAATCTTGTGGTGGTATCTTTTCCCCTTGATTTTTGTCCTATTCTCATTGCCTTTGAGCAGAGAGTATGCATTTTTGCAGGTCATAACTAGTGTTAACTAGTTAAGAATAGAGTTTAAGTTGTGATAGCACTCATAGCTCCTTCTAAACGTTATTTTTGACACACTAAACCTTGTTGTGAAACACTTTTGCAAAGACATACAGAATACTAAGTTGTGTATGTGTTGGGTTTAAATTGTTGATCATTTTGTGTTTCCAAACAGCAGTATAGGCTTTAAAATCATTTTGGTGCATCACCTTATTAGTCTTAGGTTTCATTTTATGTTTCCTTTCAACCCTTTTCTCAACATGCAGCAATAGGATAGGTTAATTAGGTGAAGTCTCAAAGGAAACCAGCCCTCTCTGGAGGTTTATCTCCACTATTTGAGTCCACACTCAGGGAGATCATCCCATATTTTATGAGGTGGTTGAGTGTTTCTATCAGCTCAGCAATGGTGCACACTTTTGTGACAACAATTTTTGGCATGTCCGATGGGACTGTTTGAACTATCTCAACTCAAAACTTGTCCTTTCATTGCTAGTATTTGGTGTGTATGTCAGCAATTTCTGTCTTTGGAGGCAAAAAACATTCACACCTGGCAACTCCAAGTTTATTCTACTGGTTTCAAGTGGACCAAGTGCTAGTATGTGCTGAAAATTTTTACAAAAAATCAATCTTCAATATTTGGTTTTAAGAACATTTCAATAAATTTCTAGCTGGTTTGAATGTTGTATCATGTCTTCATTTCATGGAAGTATGTTTTATAACCCTCCATTCCACGAAAATGCTGCTTACATGACCTCTTATCAGCCACATCAAACTGAACATGTAGCTGGTTTATTACACCTCATTGTGTTATTACCTATTTACTATTACTTGATGAGTTAAAATGCTTTAATATATGATTATGTTTTGTATATTTTGATGGAAAATGTGATGAATGAATGTGCTATGCAATATGATACTTTAAATGATATGAAGATGAAAATATTTGATGCATATGAATGTAATGTTATCAGCTAACTACTGTTGTGATGTACTAAGTTGGATGTAGGAAAAGAATCGGACCTCCAAAAGAGAGGGGGAGTATCACTTAGGAGAAGAGCTTGGTTTGGTAACCCTTAATATGTTTGTTTGAGCTATCACACACTCACATCCTAGTTTGGTTAAGTTGAGTCAAGTTAGTTCCGGAATTGGTAAGTAAACCTTCAGTCATAGTTTGGGGATGATTTGTTATGGTTTTGGTTTTGGTCTTTGATTTCGTGATTGTTTCTTAGTTTGGATTATGTGACTAATCTCTGTATTAAGTATAAGTTCTTCTTCGTGTATCTTATATTTATGTATTGATCGATGAGTATATACATAGAATGTCTATATGTATATATGCATGTGATTGCGATAACTCATACATGTGATAATATACATACGTGCGTATATGTAGGTAGAAGTACTTATGCATGCTCACGTGCAAATATATCATATGCATGAGAATATTGATTGGACATATACCACACACACACACACACACATATATACATTTTGTATATATATACCAATTGATGAATATATAAATGTGTTTATTATGATAATAAAATAATGATATATGTATATGAGTACGTTAATGTATACGTATATACATACATATTAATATATATAATTGTTATATATTTAAATATCAATCAATGATTTTAATATATATATATATATATATATAAATTTGAAATGTTATAAAGTAAACTTTGGCGCATATGTAACGCGGACCGTATTAAGAGCAAATGGCTGTGTAAAGCCAAGTAACATTTAAATCATATGCTGCGCATATGTAAGAATGCTTAAATGCAAGTTAAAGCGCATAAATGGCACATAGTATATAATGTATTGTTTATAAAGTGAAAAGTAATCAGCAAAGTTTATGGAGTGCATAATTTGCGCTATGCAAAGTGAGACGATGCATTTAAATATTATTGTATGTATTAAAACCAACGCATAGTTTAAAAAGGTGTGTATTATGTGAAGAGTGGCGCCATATTATGAAGTTTGTTTCAAATATAAGTCTTTGAACTGTGCACAGACTTGATAAAGCTTAAGACTTAGTCAAATGGCCATGAGCTGGCTCAAGCTTGGAGTTAGTCAACTTAGTCTGCAATATGAAACCTGTAGGTAAGCATTTCTGTGCTGACTCGGTAAATTAGCAGTTATTGGCAGTTAAAAGAAGGCAACTCAGCCATATTAGAGAGTCTGGAAATGCTTGGACTGTTTATGTGTGTGCATATTAACTGTTTGAGCAGCCACATTTCACTTCCAATAGCTTAGTTGACTCATTTAGAGGTTAAGTTAGTTTTTGCTATTAAGTGGTGGTAGTTGGAAGAGAAAAGGTGGCGGATTGTAGAGCTAGTTTGTAGCAATACATTTCATAGATTTTAGTATAAGTAGAGGCAGCTTCTTAGCCTTTTGCTCATTCATTCATTATCATTACTTTGAAGTTCATTGTTGTAGTTTCCTGTGCAAAATAGTTGTAGCATGCATTAGTGAGAAAAGATAGATTGCTTTGTGAATTTGTAGTTTGTTGAGAGTTTTGAGAAAGGCTAGGATTGAAGATAGGTTGATCATAGGAGCAGCAAGCATGATTGAGCGAGTTAAGCTTTGGAGGCAGTATCTTTATAGGAAGCTATAATTCCAAGCATGTTGATTTTACTTCTCTATTCTTTTATGCTGAAATCGTATTTGTTTGTGAATGCAAGTGTTTGAGGAAAAGATGAATTATATGTTGTGATTGCTTGAACTTTGATTATTTCTTATTTGGTGAGCTTGCATAATCTTTGGTGAATTCTTATTTTGGTGAAACCATGATGGTTGATACTTTCATTTATATTTATTCCTTATGTTGGAAATTGTATGGTTGTATTTTTTATACGAGATAATCATAGCGTATTAGTATAATACCTAGGTTGTCATAGAATGTATGTATGCTTGCATAAAGTATGAAGTATGAGAAATGATATTATCTCGAAGTACTATGTTGAAAATGTTAGTTTGCAATGCTATATATGTATGGTTAGTTTGGTTGATCCCATGGTTAGAATAATCAATGGATGGGAGTAACCTAGTGGTCACCTAATTAGGTCATCACCTTTTGGATTGAAACCATATTATGATTGGAAAGAGTATGAATGGTCATATACCAAATCGAGCTAAGGGGTGGGTGAACATATGACTATGCTCGAAGTACTGAGCAATTGTATTTATATACTGAATCTTTGGCCAAAGTAGTGTAAGTAGCCACTAATTACGCTTGTCAGTTCATTGTGAGCCAGGTTTGCATAATTAAGCTGGGAATGTCATGTGTGTAGGTTGTAGCCAATGTATGGTAGCTTTAGTTATGAAGGACACAACACCATGCTCAGGAAGGTTAGTATTATGAGGTTATCAAACCAATCTCTTCATCGAAGGGTAGGGCCATCTTACCAGTTAGGTAGATGTGTTGGGGACCGCAGTAAGTCCGTGGTTGGTGGAAAAGTGCTTGAGTGATACTCTTCCTCAATTGGCAGCTGAAATTTGAGGATGTATGCCAGCAAGGACATCTAGACCATTTGTATCTCTATTTCATTAAAATCTCTTGGAAGCTATGTATGTATTCATGTATCTCTATCTTTATGGAATTGTAAATGGAAAAATGTTATCTTTACATGGGGTTATGTAATATGAAATCGTTACTTGGGATTATGTAATGTTTTCTTATAAATGCAATGGAAGTTTGAAATGGGATTATTTCGAATGTGCATCTTGTTATTGATTTAGAAAAGAAAAAATTTATTGCTTTATGTTAAATTATTCCCATGTGAGTCAAAACAAAGGTAAAAACCAAAGGGTAAAAACATTGGGCATGTTACATAGTTTTACCCCAAATTCCTTTGCTATACAAAGAAACCAGCATTTTCAAATAATTTCCACGCACCCACCCCTACTCAAGCCTCATGGCAGCCTACATATGTTCAAACTCAACCACAAGAAGGGCATTTTGTTTCAAACTAGCATAGCTACCCTCATAAACAACCTCAAAATGTTAGTAACCTAAGCATCAAGGATATTATGTTGGACTTTCAACAACAAATAAGTGAAATTGAAGGAGATCAAGAGCATAACTTGCAATAGGAAAAGTTGGCTTATCAAGCCTACCAACACTAGCAGGAGTTGGCTCACCAAAGGGAGAGATATGAAGAGTCTCTTGCAAAAAAGATTTCTACCAAACAAGAGCAAATGAGGTTATTGCTTGTCCAAGTACAACGGTTGGAAGCCCAATCAACTTCTTACATTCTAGATCAACTTGCAAAAGAAGAGTTTCCAAAATATGAGATTCCAAGCTTCAAGCAAGGTATGACTCCTAAGTCTTCAAGTCAATCTTTTGAGCTTGAAATTCCAAGTTTTAGGGATCTTCATCATTTGCAAGACTCTAAACATAAACAAAAGCAGCCTTCCCCAAAACTTATAATTTTTCAAAAAATGCAACAAGACCTCTATGACCAGCCTTCTTGTCCTAGCACCATTTTCCTTTACAAAGGTAGACCCATTGTCTACCAAGATAGTTGGTTTAGTGAACAAGAAAAGGAAGTTCTTGGGAAAGAACAAGAAGAGTCTTTTGTTGTTGATACATTTGCACATGATGTAAAAAAAGGAAAAATCAGACTAGCTGCAAGAGGTGGATGAGCATGACAAGTTAGGACAGCAATTTGAAGGACAAACAAGAGGTGTCATACAAGAAGTTTTCACTAACTTTTCCAATGAACTCCCATCTTTTGTTGAAGATGAGGAGAATATGCCTATGCCAACAAATCAGTTGGGACAGCAGAATAACAAGCAAGAAGGGGTTGGTGAAAAGAAAAGTTCTACATTCTTGTTTGATGAGCTGCCTTCTTTTGTTGTGCAAGATGAAGAAGACATGCTCATACCAACATCAGCAACTTTGGGTCAATTGAAATAAGTTGACGCACACAAGAGCTTCCATGAAGTCAAAATCAGTCCTCTCATACAGAAAAGCAAAGAAGAGGTTGAAGAAGACATATTTTGGGATGATCTAGAGGTATTTTGTTCAAATTTAGATATCAAGCCATCACCTTTGAAGAGGAAAATCACGAGCAGCAGAAGCACAGTGTATAAATCTCTATGTTTCTACCAAAACAGTCACAAGAAGTGGTCTTCACAAGTCAGCAAAATGATGAGACAGCAAACCACAAGCAAGAAACCAGAAAGGAGAGCTCAAAGTTTATTCTTTACAAGGGTGTCCCATTAGACACCTAGCCAAGATGGAGGCAAACAAAGCATCACAAGTCATGTTTGCACCCAAGCATGAAGTTGCAGCTAAAGAAGAATCCATTTAGTTTACCCATGCACTTCAAGACAGCAGTATGAGTGGTCAACATAAAGAGGTAAGGGAGTTTGTTTTCATTCTTCAAGAGGTATTGCAGCAGTTGGTTAAGCATTTATCATTGTTTCACCTCCTCTTGGCTATTCATAAATATGAGAACCATTGCAAATTGATGAAAAAAGGAAGATATTTCAAAGAACCAGTCAATGGTTTTGTTTGAGTAAGTCTTGTTGTTGATTAGGATAGGTTTTCTTTCAAGTTAATAAGTGCTGATGCACAATGTTAGATTTTTGTTTTCTCCAAGTGCTGAGGCACAGTTAGTCAGTCTCTAGTTTAGGTGTTTGGTTAGTTGTTCAAGGGTGTTTATAGTTGGTTCTCAAGTTTTTTTTGAGTTTGTTTCAGGTCTCCTTAACTCCTATGCCCAATGGATATGCAATACTACTGGTATTATAAGTTTTAGCAGGCAAAACATTCACAAAAGTCGCAAAAAGTGTTAGCCTATTTTACTCCTTGTTTCAAAATATTCTTTTAAACAAATTGATCATGTTGTTTTTAAGAAGATTGTAGCTCTCTTTTAGGAGTTTGAAAAAAAAGTATAAAGTTTCAAATAAAAGCCTTAGAAAAGGTCAAAACCATGTGCATACTTTAGAAGGAATCCATGTTTCAAAATGTTTCGAGTTCAAAGGAAGTAAGTCGAGCACTTCTAGGGTTTGGTTATCTCTTGCATTTGTTACACAGCAGTTTCAAGCTAATATGGCGATCAAGATTGTTTGAAGCACCATTTTGAAGGAGATGGAATACCTAAAAGTTTGCTTGAAGATATTATGCATTATAGCCACAAGATGTGCCTGCTAGAGTTCATAAGTGGGTTGGAGATGGTAATGATTTAAACAGGAAAGAAGTTATCAACATTACCCAGCAGCTTCAAATGCAAAAAATGTATGGAAAACCCTCAAGGTTTCAAAATGGTTGTGTAAAAAGGGGTCTTTTATGTTCAATGAAAGTGATCATGCAGTTCGGTTGGGTTTCATTTTCAAGCTATATGGCATTTCTAGATCTGAGAAGTATTTTGAGAATATACCATCAGAAATGAGAGGATACAAAGTTCACCAGATTCTCTTGACATATACTGATGTGGATGAGTTGAATCCATAATATTTTTGGAAATAGAGCTCCAGTCCAGGAACATGTTTGAAGATGGTATTTTGTTCTCAGATTCATCATGAAAAACCTCATGAAATGGGTATTGAATATTGGAGCCCGTGGTTTACACTCAATCATTGAGAATGTTTTGAGTCTTTTGACAAATGCCATGTTTGAGATTCCAGATATGAAGACAGGACCTGAAATAATAGGTGCTGTTGTGATTGACAGAGAGGCTATAGGTACTCTAGAATCACAGCGATATGAGCCCAAAATTCTTCATGGTGAAGGTGCATTAGAACATTATCTTACTAAGCATAAAGAAAAGAGGTACATTGGCATTTGCTGTTTGTGGATTATTGGGTTTCATTGTATGGCTATCATCCATTTTTTTTAAAAGCAGCAGTAAATAACTTCCCAAGTTATTTTTCTCATCATTGTATGTACGATTATCAACCTTGCTCTTAATAAGATTGCAGTATCTATGGTAATGAAATATGCAGATAATAGTGTCAAAGGTTTACTTCACTTCATTGCAATGCTTCTCATAACTGTTATATCAATGGTTCCTATTGGATCTCACTTGACTTTTCCCTTTGTCCCTGGTTCCATGGTTGTGTTTGTATCGGTTTATTTGCATACTAAGGGAAAGTGCCAAGGTAATATCCAACTGTTGAATGAAGTCAGGGATAAATATTCCCAGAAGTTAACAAATTGATTCTTCTTTAAGGTGATTCTGCAATTTCGAACTGCTATGGATAGACCTCAAATGTCATATGTACCAGAAATGTTTGAGCTGCTCGTTGATAGTGTGAGTAATCCAGCATTTCTTGATTGGGAGGACGACTTTGACAAAAGGATGCATGAACAACCATTAGAGATATAGACAAAAGAGAAAACTCCACATGGAGCATGCAGAGGGACTACGCATACAGTAAACAGTGATGTAAGGGATGCTCCTAGTCCAAGGATTTCCAAGGCATCAACATCTGCATCTACTTTTGAGTTAGCATCTGATGCCTGTGATTATAAGACTAAGCACAACTTATCCAAGGAAGTGAGCAATGCTGCTACTCTCAAATGAAGTAATCACAAGAGTTACAGATTGTAAATTATAAACCCCTAAAAAGATACCTAAAAGACAGTCATAACAGTCCTAACACACAAAAGGCAGTATGACAGTCTTAAAAAGGCACAAGGTACCAGTGAACAGAGGGCAGTGAACTAAGTAGCCATCATACAAAAGACAAGGAATAGATCATTGATGAAGCTTTGGTTCACTTACAATATCAGATTGTTGACTCCAGGACCAATGACTGAGATACTAACTTGAAGACAAAGACTTTATAGTGATACATGAATATGAATGATCCCTCTTACTGGGGCCAGGGTTTAATTGCGGTGTATTTGGATCATCTTTTCATAGCAGATGAAGGAAGAAAACCCTTTGTTGAAGCTACTGTCAAGAACTTCAGAACAGGTTGATTGCCCTATATGCTTGCATTGCTTTCAACTAAATCAGGGATTCAGAACAAAGATATTCTATTTCCATAAATAGAGTCACCCTCCTTCATCAGAAACTTCATATGTTGAAATCAATGTTTTTGACTCAGCCATGAAATACTGTAGAGCTTATATCCACCATCTTGGAAGCAGCAGCATAACTGGAGGGATCTACTCCAACTTATGGTGGTTGGGTAAATGCTGTGTCAATTTGACTTGGTGGTTACCCAAGCTGAGGAAGGTGTTGAGTTTCAAAATGTTGTGTGCCTATTCAAGGAAGATGGTCATGATAGACAAGCTTCTTTTCCAGCAGTTGCCTAGTTATTGATCGTGACTTAGAGAAGGTGAGGAAGAGGTTCTGGATTTGTATTTGGTAGAGGACGTTCAAACTGAAATGCTAATAAGCTACCTATGAAATCTCCAATTGGTGCTTCTATAGTTACAAATGGTTTTTGTTGTCCACAAGGCAAACTCTTTGACATATACAGGGACCTTAAAATCTTTTCAACTTCCCTTGGTATTCCCAATGGACTTGTTGAAGTTTATGGAATAACATCATCCGATCATGTTGGGCCATTAACATTCGTTCCATCTGAAACGGAAGAGCAGGCTGGTTGATGAGAACACAAAGCTCTATACAATCCTTGAAGTCAGCTGTTGAGCACAAAAAGCATGATAATAATATGCTTACTCAGCAAATAAATACTGGTGAAAGAGATGGACAGCAGTAACAGGGATCTAAGCACAAAGATATATTCTAATTCTGACAAACATAGATGAACATACAAACATGGCATATCACAGTCATTGGGGAAGAATTTTCCTTTTACAAGGTCTTTGAAGTTGACTAAAGCTTCTTTGGAAACAGTTAGTAAATAAAATCACAATAGGGACAGAGGCAATAACATAGGACAGAGTAAGAACAAAATCTTACTATACATGAAACCTACAGAACACTGTGCATGAGATCTTCTAAAGGCTGTCAAAGCATGTAATGTCCCCTAATTGGAGTATGCCTGATTTTTCCCAAAAGTAACAATTCCAACAATATAATCTGTTTTACAAATAGTATTCTAAAATTAAATCTTATAAAAGTTATTGAACTTAAGAGTAAATGAACAATTAAGATAAATAACATCACCTATTTGGATCTAATCTATAGTTTCATTCCAATAACCAACCATAGTAAGGATTGGAGAGGAAAGCACAATTTGGTGCCTGGAAACTATTTATCACAATTAAGCCCAAGAGCATGGTATAACACGCCTTGGCCCACAAGTGGCAGGAACTCTTGTCCATCCAACATGGGGTGGCCTACTTACATTGTGGAACCGGTCTGCTGCCTCTACCAGTCATGTTTCCTTGCTAATCCATGCCTGATTGCTTATAGGGAAGCAAATAGATTAAATCATTAATTATAAGAGCCTTAAATAGATTAGCAATTCCCATTAGTAACTATATTAATGATAAATAAGAGAATATATATATATATATATATTAATGTATATATATAAAACATTATACTCCATCATGATGCATACCAATCACTTATTAAATCCAATGGCTGCTGCTTTTCTGAATGCAGATATTTATATATTATCTGGTCTTCTTCGATTTATCCTTTTTCCAATCTGCTGACTTTATCCAGATTTCCAATTTTTTTCCTTTCTTCATTACTTCCATCTCCTTTTATATCCTTCTTTGGGGGATTAAAAGTCCCGTCCCTTTTTAATCATCACATCCTCCCACAAAGGGACGCATCCTTCCTTAATCCCAATGGCAATGCATGCTTTATTAATTATTTTTGTTTGGGCACTGCTAATTAATAAGTATGTTTGGTCTTATTTAATAATTGCTACCACTAATAAAAAATTTTATTACGGAAATCGTGGTATGCTGTGAAGAGAATTCACTGCAGATTTTATGCCTTCATGGTAGGCACATGACAAAGCAATCTAGAGATTTGAAAGAACCTACAGTGACAAGCTTCAAGAGGAGTAAATTGCAATTATAAGCACAATTCATGCAATGACTGTGTTTGCATAAGTGACAAGCCTGTTAAAGATGATACATAGCAAGAGTCATGTGACAGTTCAATAACCTCAAAGGGACAAAACACACAGGTCTCTTGTCAAGAGAAGCCAAGAAAAGATTGTATAATCTAGAGGACAGTAAGAACTTGACAAAGTTCAGTCCAAGTTCAAAAGGAATGATTGATGTGTGAAAGATATCTCATTGCAAACAATCTTCAAACAATCAATGATAACAATGCTAATTGCCAAGATCACAGCCATCTAATGACAAGACCCAGGGGAGAATTTAGAAGGTTTTGTAAGCATAAGACAACATTTTATCACCTGTAGGTTGACAACAGACATAGTTCTACATAATGGACGGTCACAGAGATCACATGACGGTGCTAGGTGATGAAGAGCATGTGTGACAATCCAAGAAAAGAATGACAGTGTCATAATAGAAAAGACAGTCCCTGAGGAGGTTATTCTACAGTGATATCAAATGCCAAGTTTACCCTACTAAAATGTATGGTGAAGCAAAGAAGCAATGCTAGAGGTGAGATCATAGCCTTTTTAGGGTTTTAAAGAAAACCTTGATAGCTCTAGAGGATTTTTCCTAAGAGTGAGTTTCAGGTCTGTGAAAGACAAAGAAATGATTTAAACCCTGCTCATCAGTCTAGGGTAGTTACTACAAGAAGACCATGCAAGCATAGAGGCAGTCAGAAGTTAGGAAAGGGACAGTCATGCTATTGAGAGTATGACAGTACAAAGTATAGTGAACAGTTTAGGTAGTGGACAGAAGATGGTCCAAAAAGGTGAGACTGATCACCATGAAGTACCAAGGAACCTACAGAGAGTCTTGCTGTGCAGGCAGATATCACAATTTGTGTGAACTGTGAAGACATGATGGCATGGGATAGAGAAAAGTGAAGAAGACATGATAATGCAAAACGATATATGACAGTCAAACTCAACAGGGCATGAACACTAAGGGCTTAGCACACTCAAAGGTAGAGGATAGGTGGCATAGAGAAAAAGTTCAAGGCAATAGTCTTCAAAGTAAGTAATGACAGTTCAAAGAGGGCAGTTTCAAAACCCTATGCAAGACCTTTGTCGCATCGAATGAAATAATAAAAAATAACAGTCACTGAGATGATGATTTGGCAGTGAGAAAGACCCCAAGAAGCTAGGGTAGTAGTTTTCTTGCAAAGGACAGTCTTTAGGGAGACAATAACAAACTACAGTGAACTAATCAGACCAGAGCAGAGGTCTTTTATGATACTGGGGATGCAAGCAAGAATTCTATCCACAAATAATTCAAGATATGAAACAATGACAAACCCTAGTCAAAAGACATGAATCTTGACAGTGCACTGAAGATTACAGACTACATAGAGGCCATGAAGAGGTGGTCTGTTAAGTGGTGGTCGAAAGGACAGTAGGCATTTAATGTTAAAAGAACAGTCAATGGTCATGCCTAAGACAGTCATAAAGACACAGGAAAAAAACCCCACAAGATCATATTCAAGTCCACAAGCCAACAACGTAGACACCTGTAAGTAAAATCGAGCAATGTATAACTGCCCAGAATGTAGTGAGCATGTCAGTGCAAAGGACAGTCATAGATGGTGACAGTTTCAAGAGGAAAACATGCACAAGGGATTAATGTGAAACCCTAAGTACTCAGATTATTGCAGGATAGAAGACCAACCACGGGATTCATACCTAATCTGTCCAATATTAATACACTCTCTGATGTTGATGGCATGGGACAGCATGCTAGTATTGGAAATATGATTGAAACTCCACATATAAGCTGGGACCATGGATACCCAGATAACATGGGACAGAAGACACATGCCCAACAGTCAAATGTGAATGACAGTTAAACAAAGATAAGAGCATATTTTCAGATCATAAAAAGCAAAGGACAGGGGTTTTGGAGGTTAACCATACATGGAAGAAGAATGGAGAGTGACTAAGGTATTAGAGCATGGACAAACAAACACTACAGATTTGGCTGCAGTAGTACTAAACTTCCAGATGAAAATGATATTTGTAGGTGGCATGTTTCATTGAGTCGAAAATCTGTTCAAACTTCAAGGACCATCTTATATACAAGGTCAAAATAGGGCATATTAATGGAAAATTGTCATGAAATGATTCAAGAAATAGTCTAGTACTCATTAGCATAAAGGACAGGTTTGAAGGCATTCCATAAGGTCTGTTACAATGGGAAAACGGACAACTCTGTTGTTGATTGCTAATAACAGTGCCTACAATCCAGCAAGAAAACCAAAGAATGACAATCTTTGTGATAATGATCATTGTAATGACAATGAGAAGACAATAAAATCAAAACCTCAAAGGGCAGTCCAATTGCAGATGGTCAAAAGATAATGGTGACAGTGATGTCAAAATAAGTATGACAGGGTGATCACAGGTAGTCAAGGAACAATGGAGGACCATGTTAAACACAATTAAGTATGGCATATAAGAAAACTATCAAGATGACTGTTGAAAGAATAGTTGTAAAGCCTAGAAGAACAGATAGCTACATTGATATTATTCTCTCCAAATATTCAGTATGCTGAAAATAGTCTTATGCCATATGGAACCCTACTCATGCATTGAATAAGGATAATGAAGAATCCTTTGAAGATGCATTGAAAGAATTCTTAATGTACGCCATCATAGAGATCTCTTTAATTCAAAAATATTAAAGTCACATGACCTAAAAGCAGGGAGAGGTTAGTCATGGCAGTTTGGAGAAGTTATGGACAGTTGACAAACATCTAGGGGCAGTTTGGTGGATTGTACAAAATAGATGGAGAGAATATAGGGCAGTTTTGACCCAGTTTGAAGCATCTAGGAGCTGTTCAAGGAGTCTTGGCAAGGAGTTTTCTTCATCCAAACACCTTTTTGGAGTATTTTAAGGGGCTGGAAAGTAGGGATGACAGTTTTGGACGCCCAAGAAGGTTGACTCAACGAGCTGAAGTAAACACTTGTCTTTCCTTTCTTAACACATGTTCCTAATATCTAGCAAGCTGTTGAGCAGCTTATAAGCAAGCCTAAGGGCAGATTTTCTCTAGTTCTTTCTTTCTTAGCTTTGTATTGCAACTTCTTTCAAAAGTTCTTTCAAGTTGGAGCAACCTTGTAACTCCATTTTCAAGCATGTACAGCAGTATGTAAACCTTTTGATCAATAAAGATAAGCTACTTTACCTTCTCATTGCTGTTTATTGTGCAAATCTCTCAAGATAGTTGATGTAATCTTGTGGTGATATCTTTTCCCCTTGATTTTTGTCCTATTCTCATTGCCTTTGAGCAAAAAGTATGCATTTTTGCAGGTCATAACTTGTGTTAACTAGTTAAGAATAAAGTTTAAGTTGCGATAGCACTCATAGCTCCTTCTAAATGCTATTTTTGACACACTAACCCTTGTTATGGAACACTTGTCCAAAGACATATGAAATACTGAGTTGTGTATATGTTGGGTTTAAATTGTTAATCATTTTGTGTTTCCAAACAGCAGTATAGGCTTTAAAATCATTTCGGTGCATCACCTTATTAGTCTTAGGTTTCATTTTATGTTTCCTTTCACCCCTTTTTCTCAACGTGCAGCAGTAGGATAGGTTAATTAGGTGAAGTCTCAAAGGGAACTAGCTTTCTCTGGAGGTTGATCTCCACCATCTAAGCCCACACTCATGGAGATCATCCCATGTTTCACGAGGTGGCTGAGTGTTTCTATCAGCTCAGCAAGGGTGCACACTTCTGTGACAACAATATTAATCTGTTGTAATAATTCAGACCCATCAAATCTTTGCAATGTTTTGTTAATGGGGATGATTTTGTTGCATAGTTATGAATGTCTACTCCACAAATGAGGATGGTAGTGTGCCTAGCAAGTTTTAATGTCCAAGTGGCAATATGTATTCCTATGACATGGACCATATTATAATATACATGTTAATTTTATTATTATTTCACAAATCCATTCTTGGGAAGCATGAGACTTACCTGATTACCAATCATTTTGCCATCTTTGTAAGCAACAAGACCATTTTCTGAGAAGACATAATCATAATCTGAAATAACTGCAAGTGCAAAGATCAAAACAATCACCAAATAAATCATGTTGAGTGGTTCATATTTTAGAAAAAAAAATTAAAGAGAAATTAGATTCTAAAATTCATTTTGGTCAACAGTCACAATGAAGAGTCTTTATCCATTTAAAAGTCAAGTGCAAATTCAATAAGATAAAAGCTTAAGCAAGCTATTGTGAACAGAATACTCCACTCAGCAAAAAAGTATAATCTCTTTAATAATAAGTTAACAGTAAATATTTTCTTAATCCTTGACTACATGTCTACATCCACAATGGAAGTCCATTCATTTCAAATCTCATTGCATTTAGGTACTATTGTGTTATTGAGAGTAAAGAATCTGCACCTCTATTTCATGAGCCTTGTTAGATCTGTGTGACAAACTATCAAATGTTCAGAGTCCTATTGCGGCTTGTTTTCTTGCCAAATGCACATGTAGACTAGGTCACGAGAAATATAGCCTCTTAAATTAAATATTTTTGCACCCTTTTTACATCTCAATTGATATATTTCATATTTGAAGATTTGTTCTTCTGGTTGTAGAGAACCATGGACATACAGAACCACTTCGTAAACTGCTTACCTTTAGTTGATAGTTCATGAGCATTTTTAGAACTTCTTGACAAAATTCTATCATTTGTAGTCTTATTGTGACATTTTTCCTTGCCAAAGGTTGTGTGTAGGTGGACTAATAGCCTCTTAAATCAAAATTTGGGCACCCCTTTCATCTCAACCTATACAATAATAAATTTCTCTTCCTTGTTGAAAGGAAGGAATCATGGCATACAGAACTATAAATTGTCAAGAACGCTTCATATTTAACATCATTTTCCACATGGACAGAAGTGTGATATTATATTTCTTATTTCTCTCTAATCTCATTTCTTCTTCCATTTGAAAGAGATTTGAAAGCAATCAGTGCAAACCACTTTTGCCGAGCTGTTCAGTTATTTTTGCTAGGTCTGAGCCACCTACAACTCCCACTGCCACAACCTGCATGCCAAAAAGTATAGTTATTCAATGTATTATACCATACCAAAAACCAGCATACTCTTAATATTATTTTATAGAATTGGAAAAAACTTCAGAAAAATAGCAATTTTAGTCCATGAATGGAAGCCAGTGCTAAAGAGAGCAAGCCAGTAATGCAATTACCTTACGCAAGTTTTGCATGAATTGTAACATCTCTTGAGATATTTCCTGTCACGGGAAATAGAAAAATGAAGATGAGTTACAAAGAGAATAAATTCAAGAGCCATAAATTGCCAACAAACATCACTCAGAATTTCGGCTTTGTACATATAGGTTGTGCACGTTAGCCTAGAGACAAGGCATCTACTTCAGTAATCTTCTTTGTGACATCCCTTAGCAAATACAAAGACAAGAAATGGAAGAAGAAATTATTCTATAACAGCGACAAATGCATAAGAAATTTGCATTGTAGACCTGAATATTTATAACAAAATAAAGGTGCAGAGAGGAACAACTGCATCAACAGGAAAATAGGAACTAAAAGAATACTTTTCAATGAAAGCTAAATTCTGATGGAAATATTCATAGGAGTTCCCACAGTTGTAGCCTTGTAAATCCCTTATGTGGGTTGAACATATGTAAATTTCCAGAATATTTCTTGGCAGAAGTCTATATGTCATAACCAAGATGGTTAAAACCTGTGCATTGTTTGTGTATATACTCATACGAATGTTCAAATTGGTAACTGTTGTAAACTGTGTTATGATTAAAACTACAAATCCACAGCTGTTTTAAATCTTACAAAATCTGAAAATGAAATCGAACAACAATATGAAATTGGACAGAAAAATCTAAGTATAGAACTCTGTAACTGAGAACACATCAAAGATTTAAAACAAATATTATATTTGAATCAAAAAATCTGTAATATTGCTGGAAAAATCTGGATTTGCTTCTTTTGAAGAAATGAAATCTGTAACTACTAAAGAGAAGAAATATGTAGCTGTTGAAGAATACAATTTAGAACTGGATCAGAAAATGAAAAATAAAAATTTATGACTGAAAATATATTGAACAGCACATAAGAGAGACAAATCTTTCCTAAGAAGGTACAACTATGGATGCCAATTCAGACCCAGATATCCAAGGCAGTATGAGGACTGCACTTGGTCAAGAAGAATAGTCACTGAGACTAATAGTAGAACATCCAGCAGGCATGACTGAGTGGTAAAGATGCAGTGTTACCGCGACGAAGACCTAGATTCAAATCACCCTGGGAACCATTGAGCTTGCTTCTGTTGCAGTAGTATTAATGCCTAGAGAATGCATTCAAGAAAGTGCATAAGATGTGTGCCTAGCATCCAGGCCCTCGTTTGTGCCCCAGAGGCTGCAAGGCCATTAATCCTTCAATTTACCAGCCCAAAAAAAAAAGAAAGACTGATAGTAGCACAAATTCAGACTACTCAATAAGATTATTTAATCAGTCCAGGAAGTGAATTCTGAACTGTAAGAGAAAATCATCTATGTGCAGATAGATGAACAAATCAAGCTGGCACTCACCTGCTCTTGAAATGGTCAGCATAAAGTTTAAAAGAGCTGAATTAAACCATGTATATGCCATTTCATTGCCAATGATTTATGTCAAAAGGGATTTTTTGAATCATATATATAAGAAACATAAAAGACGAGAAACAGAATACCTTTCTTGCAGGAGTAAGTGTGCCATCAACATCAAACAAAGCAATCATGCCTGGCTTTCTTTGTGCCATCTTATTCAAGCAGTAGAATGTACCTGTAAAGGTCAGAATGTAAGTAATCATCTAGAGGAAACTTGAGGTGCAAAGTCAAAAAGCCTGGTAACATTCTTGTAAAGTTTATCCACAATTTTAAGAAAATTTAGGTGTCAAATACAAGTCACAAATTCAGAAAACTTTATTCTGCATAACTGCTATAGAAATCTGGATTGATCTGAAATTCTGACCATTAGGGTAACAAATTTGTAACATAGAGATCACTACTTCAAACAGAAAGTACATCCAGTCCAGCAGGAAAGTTTTTCTGCACCTTTATAGAGCAAACAAGGGTCTTGAAAACCATGTGAAAAACTCAGAAGCATGGCTTACATGGTAAGCTGTCAGAAATTAAAAAGCTGGACTAGGTATGCAAAAGGGGACAGTGATCTAGCAATTTCTCATTTTCTCATATATGCCTGAAACTCTAGGACATGAAAAAAATTGACATCCATAGAAATGATGTCTATCTCTATCTCAGAACCTTTCGTAAGCCAATGAAATCCTTTAGAAGTCTTACATTGACCCCAAAAAATCATGTTTAGATCCATAATAAAGTAAGTTTACTTTAACAGTTAGAATTGTCATTAAATACTTAACATACCAGAAGTCATTCAGTCAGAATGAGACTGCACACAGACCATATGTCTCTTCCTTTTTAAAACCTATGGGCAATTGGAACTCGCAATTAGATGATATGGATCTAATTGATACACAATGAGCATACAAGATACCCTAACGTCAAATGGTATAAAATATAGTGATGATGAAGGAAAAACAAATCTCACGGTTTTCCTTCCCTAGATCCAATTATCTCTGCCTGTTTTCTTTCAAATACAAAATCATTGGTGGAGGAGATCCCTAAATAGGTTTCTTCATCAAAAGATTGAAATAAGGAACCTAATAGCTAGTTATGACAATTTAATCATTACAGAAACAAACAAAAACAGTCCTTTATGGACTTCCCTAGCTCAGTGATTGCATATAAGTTGAATAAGAGCTCAATGGAACAATATTTCTGAGATACTCGAATTCTCAACCTGAACTCATCTTGCAAAAGAAGTAATCTGATATTAGTGCCTTAAATCGTGATCCAAATTCCTTCAACCTGGTATAGTTCAAAAACGCTAAATTGAAATGGCAGTGGCTGGATGGTGAAAACTTCATAGCAGCACAACTTCATGACACTATGAAGACCATCATGAAGAGAGATGAAAATCTTTTAGATATATGGAAAAGGAATATTAACATCACTGGTTTCAGCATTTAGATTGGTTTTTTAGATATGTTCTTACATGTCATGGATTCAGGATGTCCAAACCAATGGTAAAATGGAACAAAAGGAAAATTGTGAGTTTTTATGAACAACTTACAACAAGAAATAGGTTATAGACAGAAATGAGAATACGATGGGAGGATAGAGTATGCTCCACAAGCCACATTGGTGAAGTGGAGGGAAAACAGCACAGGTTGTTTTAAGTGTATAGATGAGGCCAAAGTTTGAGGATAAAGCAGATCTATCACTTAGAGCGATATGGAACAACAAATTTTCATCAGTCTTAAATGTCCAGTGAAATCAAAAGACATAACTCATATCATTTGTCAAGTGTTTCTCCTCTTAACAGTAGATTGTGGAGTACAATCCAAAACATCAATGCAAAATTTAACACAATTTTTTCCAGAAGCTCTTCTACTTAATATATCAAAGTTCCCTATGCTAGATCAATGCCTTTTCTCTGCTTTACATTAACTAGCACAATACCTCTTCCCTGCTTTACATAACTAGCACAATGCCTCTTCCCTACTTTACATTAACCAAACTATGACTCTGATTGAAAGATCCCAATCCAATTCAGAGATCAAAAAATACCACTTAATAGTAAAAACATATTTGCCTATAATGAGGCAAA
>VDFB02141787.1:0-14451 GCA_007258455.2 Sequoia sempervirens
AATAGAATTTTTTTTTGAAAACCTTATTATTTGTATGTCTATGTATGGAGAAGAATCCATAGTGGGAGGGATGTATGAGGCCATATAGATTCCTATGCAAATTCCCTACAGCTAATTTTTTTTTCCTTTTTTCAATTGTCCAAATTTGTCGAAATGATAGGCGATCCTTAGGTTTTTGACCAATTTGGACTCAAGAGTGATGCCCGTTTTGCTCCAGGATGAGCCAATTTTCCCCTCAAGGCTAAATCTATTAGAATTTGGATAGAAAGTCACATATTTGGTGCTCTAATACCATGTTGGATTTGATAGTGAACCCCACAACTCCCAAAAATCACCTACAACCAAAACACATGTCATAAATGTGAAATCAAAGCAACTAATTTGCTATGCAACCAAAAGAGAATGATTGAATCCACACGAGCATCTAATATTGAGATTAATTTGTAATTGTATTGTCAATTGAATAATTTTTTTTAGATGACTACAAAGTACAATAATGAATGCTTATAAAAGAAAAAGTACAAACCCTAGATGAAGATTTGACTAGATTGTCAAAAGTATCTTAATCCTATGCAATGAGACAATTTAATGCATAAATAACCCAATCTAATAATAAAAATACTCCTAAGTTTATCTTAAGTAATTAAAGTAATAAGGGACCTAATAATTAATTATTTATCAAGTGATTGTCCTAATTACTCCAACAAAGGTGACACTCAAACTCAATTTGACTTTTGTTAAACATTACAAAACACGAATAATGCATAACCAGTTGAACATGATTATGAATTACTAATGAATCACACAAATAAATTATAGTCAAATGATGAATAAAAATATTTTGACTAATCAATGTACCTATTTTCTACAAATAATTTAGTGAGAAAACACAACAAAAAAAATGCAATAAAAACACAGATAAAATCAAACATTGTGATGGTGTTGACTAGCTTCTCTAAGAACTCCTACTATGCAGAGGCTAGTGAGTCATGTTAACAAGAAGCTTGTGGATTCAAGCAAGACTTGTAAATGGATCTCTTGGAGAGGTACTAGATATTGCCTACATAGTTGGCTCTAAACCACTAGATTTACCTTTGTACATAGTGGTGTGATTTGATAATTACAATGGCCCATTGTGGAACCAAAAAACTATACCTATAACACCCATATCTCTACCACTACCCATGACATGGGCAATTACAATACATTAATCCTAAGGACTAACACTCAACAAAGCAACAATCAATATTGGTAAAATAGAAAGGCAAGGCCTAACTTTTATAGCTCTATCTAGAGTTAAATTAGTAAAGGGTCTCCAGATAGAACCACCATTCTCCTTTGATCGATATTCAAGAATGAAAAATATCCATACACAATTATCAAGAAAAATGAAGAGTCTGGACTACATCTACTTTCATTACAATGATCTTAGGTACACAATTTTCAATGCAACCTTCTCACTTTCAATTTATTATTTTTCTCACCATCTTCATAGTATATGCTTTACAGAAAGAAATTCTAACCTAGTATATTCACAACTTCACGGTGTATAGGTGCATGATTGACATTCGTATACTATTGTGTCGAGTGATTTTCCCATGTTACCAATACTATATTTTCTCATCTATAATTCCTTTGCTTAACTTAAACTTTTTGGTTTCTACAATTTGTACCTTAAATTACATAATACCAACCATGCATTTATGATATTTCAGTCCATTAAGTTCTTTCAATGTGTAGTAATGAAATAAATGAACAATTAAAAATATATTTTCCAATTTCATTGCATACAAACAAAGGGAATCATCGATTATATATTTCTTCAAAATTAATGAATTTCTTAAAAAATTCCTTCAAATGACTATAAACAAATATATAACACAAACATTTTTCAAATATTATGAACAATATTATAAATGTTTCAAAATTGTATTACAAAAATATATAAATAATAAAAAATATACATCTTAATATACTAACTTATATATAATTTTCTATTGGCGTAACTATAATACATGTATTAATTATGACAACAGGTCTGTAAAGATTCCCCATAATTATTATTGGTAAGATGATAACAACACAAGATGACAATAGACGAGAAATTTTACAAGAGCAACATATTAGATAGGGAGAACCGAATCGTTCCCTGCGATTAGTGGTGAATGAAACGAATGAGAAGGTCACAAGTGTCTAGCGTACACATGGGACCCGATGGATTGATGTTAGAGGCTCTATTGATAAATTGTTATTAATCTTTGTCTATTAATTGGGGTTTATTAGTTTTTTTATAAGATTATAAAGTCAATTAGTCAATCACAGTAAAATTATTTTATTTTCTTTGGATATAGATATTTTTTACTGAGTATAGAGGAAGTATTAGAACTAGTGATTCGATGTAAAGGGGTAAGACATGTTCACACATGAAAGAAGACGATGTGGGCCTTTTGATTGAAAATGCTAACCACAATTGACCATTCGCTTAGCAGTGGGGGAATTGACTGAATTATAAACTCATGCAACAATGGGAGATATTATAATATATACTAGTCTAGATATCTCTTTTCAAAAGTATGGAGATATTTTTATTTATATTGTTTATTTGAAGGTAATTTTTATTTGGTTGAGTTTTATTTAATTTGTTTACAATTATTTTATTTTATTTAAGATGACTATTGAATGGAAGGATTTAATGTATCTGTATTACTTTGTTTAAGAGTTATTTTTATTCTTATAAATATAATTTATGTTGATAATAGGATTAAACATGCATCTATACAATTTTAATGGATGTAATTTTACCAATAATCCCTGGCCAGCTAACAAAAATAATTTAAAAAGTTTGTGATCAAAATACTATACAAATTTATTCCTTTGTTGATATTTATGAATGTAGACATTAGAACTTACAATTCACACCAATGCTATGATATCATTTGTTGGGATGGAGCTTTCAATTTTATTTTCTTTTTTCTTTTTTTTTGTTGCCCGATGGTATCCCAGCGGCTCACATTGACCAAGCTCCAACACCCTTGCCCCGGTCTTACATTTTTTGCTAGGTTTTGGGGGATGGAGGAGGCGAGCTGAGGCGAGACTAGTCCACTGGAGGTGACAACCTAGGGCCGCACGAAGCTGTCACCATATGAATCCAGTCAGCATGAATCGAACCTTGGACCTACATGGGACGAACCCAAAGCCTTAGCCCGACCATGCCAACCGTTCAGCCAGCGGGGTTGCCCCCACATTCTATTTATATTATATTGCAATCAATTTAATATCATGAATATACATTAAATACCATATTAATTGACAAAATACATTATATCAATGAAAAATGATTTTTTTTTTTTGTTTTCATATCATTGCAACCTGATTATTTATATGGTTATTAATGCATTGTACTACTATTCAGTGTGTACTATTATTTCATAGTTAAAGGTTTATATTTATCTTCACTAATATGGATATTCACAATTTTTACTCCAAAATATATATAAAAATAATATTTTATACAATTATATTGACTAAAAGATGTGGGTCTTATCACAAGCTTCTACGAGGAATGAAAAATTTACAAATAGATGCCTTAGAAAGAATTGTCTAAGTTTTATGGGTGGGTGGAATCATGGTGATCTTTGTTGAGATGTTGATGGGCATACAACATAGATCTTTCTAGATGTTATGTTGGCTACAAAATATAGGTCGTGCTTCTTAAATGAGTGATGTGAAGACTACAATGATACACAAGGTGAATTTGGGCACTTGCACATCAAACAATGAAGATGTTTATAAAGATTCACATGCACATAATATACCTATAATCAACATTAAATTGATATACAAACTTTTTATTAATTTTAAAGAATGATAATATATATTTAAAAATGACCCAATAAATTATATGAATTGTTTAGCTTTTATGTAAAACCAAATTCTTTATGCATTGAAAATTAAATGAACTATGATAAGCATTTCCTAATTGGCTTGTCCATTAATAGTTAAAAGTGTTATTTCCATTGTACTTTCGGTTACTTATGAAGAAATCCTTAATTGCATTCATTTCAAAACTCATTGAAATTAGCCTTGCATTCTAAAAACTAGATTTCTCTAATTTTATTATTTAAAAAAATTAAGTCACATTGATCAATCCATGGTTTTCACAATGGAAAAACTTCAAATAGAATGTCACTACATTTCCCACCACTATAATTAGTAGTACTTTGAGACAACATATTAAAATAGAATTAAAAAGCAATCTAATGAATGCTTCTCTAAACTATAAATGTTGAATTCAACAGATTAAAGCATAAGAAACATGACTCTAGAAGGATGTACAGGCATGTGCAAACACCACACCACATAGAAGACATGCTACAAGACAAAGGAGTAATTACAGAGGTACCTTGGAGTGCAAAAATCCACGATTGACGGTTGACGCCCCATCACATTACTCAATACCTCTTATAAGATAATAGCTAAAGCCTTGGCAAAAAGAATCAAACCCATCACACAAGAAATTGTTAGACCTGAGCAAACTAGTTTTTTAGGGGGTAGATTTATACTAGATAACCTAATCTTGGCTTGGGAATCTTCATAATGGGCTCAACAAACCGCACAAGATGTGTTGATCCTCAAACTTGATTTTGACAAGGCTTATGATCGTATGAGATGGCCTTTCATCCTCAACATGCTTCGATGGCTGGGATTTGGCCCTAACTTTTGTGCTCATGTTCGAATGTTGTTCATGGATGCTAATGCAAGATTGGTCATTAACGGTGCCCTCTCCCCTCAATTCCCCCTTCAAAAATCCATTCGTCAAGGTTGTCCTTTAGCCCCTTTTCTTTATGTTCTCACTGCTGATGCTCTCAACTACCTCCTCCAGCATGCTCAATCTAATTCACTCATCCATGGCATATCTCTCCCTGATAAAGGAATGGTGCTCAATTCCCATTTCGCTGATGATAGCATGATATTTGTTCAAAATTCTGCTGAAGACATTAATATTCTGCTGGATATCCTTAATTTTTATTGCAGCGCCTCTGGATCTAAGCTAGCCATGCATAACACTGAATTCTGGATGACACAACCCAATCCCCATCCCCCATGGATTCCAAACGAATGGAAAGAAATTAAGCATGGCACCATATCTCGATATCTTGGTATTCCTTTTGGGCTAGGAGTTTCCTTGAAGGATATGTGGAGATGGTTCCTCAATAAATTCAAATCCAAATTGTTGGCCTGGAATAATCGTTTTCTCTCAATGGTTGGGCGTATTCAGGTAGCTAATAAAATCTTGTTGGCCTGTCATGTTTATACCACCTCTTGCTGGCTACCCTCCAAAGCTTGCTACAACCAACTCACTCAGCTAATTCGCAATTTTATTTGGTCAAAATGGGGAAATAAAAAGGGTAGACCTGCTACCTCTTGGTCTCATTGTATTCTCCCTAAAGAGAAGGGTGGGTTGGGCATCATTGATCCATACATTCAAGGAATCTGTCTGTCAGCCAAATGGATAGGTTGAGCTTTAGATGGTAATGCTCCTTGGAAATCGTTGATTAGATTTCGTATTCAAACAGCTACCTCAGGTAAAGCTTGGAGCTCTATTCAATGGAATGACAAGATCCTCTTAGCTCACTACTTCAAACTTCATGGATCAGCCCCCCTAAATTGCATTTGGAAAGCATGGCAAATAGTCTCGCAACAGCTATCATGGTCTGATCAATCTTTTAGTCATGGCCTCAGTTTTGCCTCTTCCTCAATTTGGTGGAATCGCCTGATTCAGGATAATAGACTACCTCTTGCCTTGATTCCTAGACTGAAAGCTAAACGTCTATACAAAAGAGGTATCCAAGTGTTCAATGACTTATGGGATCCTACCAACTTCTCATGGAAATCCTGGCATCAATTTCGAATCAACTTTAATTTAAATGCTAAAGATAAAGCCACAGTGTTGGAAATTCAAAATATGGTGCCCCCTAACCTTACCATCCTCATGTCTACTTGTTGTCATTCAAGCTTCTTCAAAGACTGGAGGTGGCCGAATGGGAGCTGCATCAAAACTTTTCCTCTTAAGGCCATTTATAAACAGCTCATCCCTACCATGCCCCTATCAAGTAGACTTAGCTCTATTTGGCGTTGTCACCTCAATAGACCAAAGTGGAACATGCTCAACCTCTGAATTTGGCAATCAAAAGCAGATGCACAATCACAATTCACCACTTGGAAGCTTCTTCATGCCAAACTCCGGTTGGAACCCGCCTCAAATTCCTTCGTCCACCTCCCTTTTGCCCATTTTGTGGCATGCCTGAAACTTTGAAACATTGTTTCTGGTTCTGTCCTCAAGTTAAAAAGCTTTGGACTGCCCTCTTCGCTTCCTTGCCAGCTCTGTTTCATTTCACCATGGTCATGGAAATCAGCACTTCTCGGGCTCTCCTCCAAGCACAACTTGTTAACCAGCTCAAGTCGGCTTATCATAATAAAACACATATGGAGATTTCGATGCCAAGCTGCCTTGGCTCGTGCCTTTTTTCCTCTTGAGATTGTAATTTTTGCCATCTATTCCAACTTGCATACCCTTGTTATGAGCATAGACATTTTCTTGAGAAAGAGGGGAAGTACTTCTCCCGCCCTTTTGGTCCAAGTAAAGCAGCTCTTGACCCAGATCCAAGAAAAAATTAAGCCTACCTTTCTTGGTGCAACAGGTGTCTGTAATCGAAGTTGGCTTTCTGTGACCGACACAAGTTGTTGCGGAATGCTGGGAAGTAATGTATGAAGCATTTAAACTCCAATAATGATTGGGGAACATAAGTTGTTTATATTTCTTGTGGACAGGCAGGTTTGGAGGAAAATAGGATTGTGTGTGTATATCAAATACTCATTGATTATGTGCTTTTTCATGGTGGGTTGTTGACAATGCTTCACTGGACTCATCAGGGTTGTAGCAGATTATTTACAGCTACACTAAAATGTTGTTTTATTTTCATTAGCTGCTATAAATTATTGTTTTAAAAACAGCCTAACTGTTGGTCTATGAGTCTGATGTTGGCTGGTAATTCCAACGATTGTGTTGTTAGTTGATGTAAGTGGTTATCTTCTTGCTATAATTGTTGTTTTTAACACAGCCAATCTGTTGGGCTGTTGGTTATCTGCTACTTGATGTAATTGTTGTTTTGCTCATCCAATCTGTGGTCTGCTGGTTTTAACAGCAATTGTGTTGTTATTTTGATGTAACTTGTATTATTGTTTTATTTTTTATTAATAATAGTCTTCTTCAATATAAAAAAATAAAAAGAAAAAATCCACAGTCAGTGCATGCAAAGAGAACAATCATTGGTAAACATAGTGTCCCAAAAGTTTGGCCATTGGACCACTTGGTTGACATCAATAAGAGATTTCCACAAAAAAATGGATTGATAGAGAACATTTAGGCCCACCAAGATGTACAAGTCCTCATGTGAGCATCAAATATGCCCACCACATTAAAACCAATCCCACTACACAAAGAATCCATGATTGCAATGAAATTTTGTACTAATAAGAAACAACACATGGGAGCCACTTACAATACATCACAACACATGAATGACTAATGTGGAGATAGGTGACTAAAAGAAGGCCTAGATCGAAGACTTTTGGCCACAATCCGGCATGTAGGAGTAGGTACAAAAGGTTAAGCTAGTGTGATCGAGTATAAAAATGGAAGAGTTCGAAATCAAACAAAGTCTAATAGCTAATTTGATGGCATTGACCAATGGAAGGTGATTCCTCCCAATTAGCTACTATGCACTAGGTAGGAGGTGAAGTTAATTACTAGAGTTTTTTTATTTTTAAGAGTTATTTACATCGAAGGCGTATCTTATTTGAAGAAGACAAAGTTAATTTTGTTGATCAATGGTTGGTATCAAACTGTTGGTCATTCTTAAACGAATCTTAGTTGTTCATCATTTTTTCATACTTTTTTCGGTTATTTGTCCTGCTTTCCCCGTTGCTTTCTCGAAAAATTTAATTTTTTTTTTTTTTTTAAGTCTGAAAGCTTTATGCAAAGCACAGCCTGCACTAGCGCATTGCCCAAGTAGGGAGTACCCTCCTGCACAGAGCTTTTTTAATTTTTGTGAATGCGTTTAGGTTTTAACATTACCGCATCTTGTTTTAGTTTTTTATTTTTAAATAATTATTTTTATTTATTTGAAAGATTTATTTAATATATTGAAATTAGCATAAATAAAAACTTTCTTTAGTTAAAAAATTTGATTATATTTAACTTACAATTTAACTTATATTTTAGTTAATATAATATTAGATTTATAATTTGTTTAAGGTAAAATTATGTATATATATATAATATAAAATTTGATTTATAAGTTTATTATATGAAATGTGGATTATATTTTAATAATAAAAATAAATTGTAAATAATTTAATTATACTTATTATTATATATTATATTTTTAAATAAAATTATTAATTACATAAAATGATTAAAATAGTTTTATATATTACAAAAATAGATCAAAATTTATCTTAATTGGATTTCCACACTTCTTGGCATACCCATTGCACACTAAGGTGTAATTGTTAGTTTTAACTTATTTAAAAGTTGTTTTGTTTGTTAGATTTATCCTTAATTTTTTAATACTATATATTATATATTTAATTAAAATTTAATAAATTAATATTATTATTAATAAAATATTAACTTATAATTTTTTAGTTATTACATTTTTAAATTTTTTTAAATTAATATAATATTTTAAATATTGTATCCAATATTTTTTATTTTCATTGATCTAACAAAATTGTCATTCAATTTTAGTATATTTAGTTTGCATGAATATAATTTTAAGATAGTTTATCCAATGTCATGTGTAACTCAAATCTTATAGATAAAATTCATTAAATTTTAAATTCATGTCCATGATATTCCAAAAAATTGGGCTCGTAGTATTTTTGAGCATCTACCAACATTTCTTAGGCACAACCACATTCCAAATATAACCACCTTTTGGGAATACAACTTCATATCACCACTTACATATTCTACCAGGCAGAGACCTAACTCTCACCTCACTTAGTGCAATAATGTAATGAGAAACAAAATACCCTATAGTTGTATTGTCAATCTATAAATATAGTCAAACAACTAAGGTTTAGTTTAACAATAGAGATTTACCAATTATAACTTTAATTATAATGTATTATATTCAATATATAATATGGTCATTAGAAAATTTTCAATTAATTTTTTTCATGTAAATTTTATTTTATAGATTAATATTAAGATATTAAATACAAGTACTTTCATGATTAATGTTTTTAATAGTTCTTTTCTGGACATTTTTTATGTCTCTAAATTGGTAATGGCACTTGCATCACCTGTACAAGCAACATGACTCTTTATGTTGCCCTCATCAACTCCATCCTTATTGACCACAACAATTTATATTTGTTATCACTTTAATTTTTTATCATCAACTATACTTTCAACCATGTTTCGAAGTAATTACAAAAATTAAAATTTAGTTATCTTTAGCTAATTACTATCAACTATCATTTCAACCATTCAAAAATGAACTAATCAATCTATGAAGCTTCTCTACTAAGAAATCATTTGGTCATCAATATTTAACAAATAGTAATTATAATGAATAAACTCAACTTCAACCATGTTACTAGGGATCTATCTATCAAACTCAAAACCAACTAATCTTGATCTATCAAGGCTCTTTACTAAGAAATTACTTGCTCATCAATATTTACAAAATATTTATTTTAAGGAACAAACTCAACTTCAATTATGCTACTAGAGATCTAGCTATCTAATTGAAAATCAACTAATCAATCTATGGAGGATCTTTACTAATAAATCACTTGCTCATCAAAATCTAATAAATATTTATTCTAAGGAACAAACTCAACTTCAATTATACTAGTAAGATTTATGCTTTGCAGGAATCAAACTTGAAGTTAAAGTCAACCTTAACTATTATAATCCTCATTGACCTAATAAAATCACCATACATTTGACTTGCAAGAATTTGACTCTAAACCACCTTATGTTTTTTATTCCAAAGTGTTATTGATTCAACTTCATAATTAATTTATCATATCTCATATATTAATTACAAAACAAATACTATTATTGCAATACTTGAAAGACATATACTCACTACTACATGATACTTATTTTTAATTTATTCATCTATAATATTTTACAAATAAATTAACAATTAAAAGTAATATTTACTTTAGTATAGTATTGAAATTTTTTATTAAATGATAATTAAAGTGAAAGTGTATATTTAAAGTGGAAGGATAGTTTAGCAAGCACAAATATAAATAAAGCACACTATTAACATACAAATTAGGAAAAAATAGTTAGAAGTAGGAAATACATCTTATAAGATTCATTAGAATATTGAAAAATATACAATTTGAAAAACTCATTTCAAATGCTCTAATTATGCCACTAACATGGGATTGCATCACAATGAACTAGTTGTAATTCACTAGATTGTCCTTTAGTTCAAGTTTGGTGGGCCAATGTTGTTTATTTAGTATATGTTCAAAATGAAGCACACATTATTTTAGTTAGGCTATGTGTTTGATCTTGTTTAATCAGAGTGAAATGGTGAGACATAAAGTCGCTTGTATATTTGGCCATAGCATTTTTTCCTTACAAATTAACAATAAGCTAATTAACTCAAATCATATGATCTACATGTATTTAAAGGACCCAAGGTTAGAAATCAAAGATCAAGTCATGCACTTTTAGCTTGATAGTAAGCTCAACTTTGGTAAATATGTTGTACAACTTATGTAAGAGTTTTGTTTGTAGCCTTGCGGAAACCAGCCTTGGTAAATATGTTGTACAGCTATGTAAGAGTTTTGTTTGTAGCCTTGTGACTTGGCTATGGACTTGTTTTTATGTTTTACTATTCTATCCAGCTACTTTTGTAGTTGCATTCTTGTAATTTATTCAGCTTTGTTCAATATTAAAGAAAAAGGTTAGAAATATTTAAGCAAGGTGTTCCTTTGAATCCATAAATAGATTGATGTGTCATGACCTCATTAGTCAAAGTGTGAATGTGTAGGTGATTTATGTGGGTTTGTACCATATGGAATAATGGAGGTGGTAGGGTAATGTAAGGAACTTATTTTAATTTATGTGTGTTTTAAATTTTTATTTTAAAGAAATATGTTTACATGGGATCCACAATAATATTTCGGGCCAAGGTGCCAAAGGGATAAATGAAGGTGGCCGACTCGAATGGATTCAAAAGGTGGAGAGCTAGTAGAACACGTTCATGTATAGTCAACTATGAAGATGGTGGATGTCCTCATTCTATTCAACAAAGGCATGTATAGATCCCTAAGTTTATAAAATTTAAATAGATCATAGACAAATATAAAAATGTAGAGTCCATCACATTTATCTTTCGATTTCACCCCGGTCAATTGGGTCGGTTCTTGTATTTAGTTTTTAGTGAGTTGTGGTAGTGGTTTAAAAGGGAATATAATGGAACAATTGACATTGTTGGAAAATTACTATTTCTTGAAAGGGAAAATGTATAAAACTTCCAAGGGATCCACCCTTGTGTCAATAAATGATGGATTGTCACATGACATTTGGTGGGCCTAGTATTTGTTAGTCTAGGTGGCTAAGGTAAAGGGGTACATAACAGTTCTTCCAAAGACTTGTCACACCTGAGGTGTATTGTTTGTTGTCCACCCCTTACCATGACAACTTCCTTGCAAATTGGAAATGGCCTAACAATAAACACCTTCATGCATTCCCTCTCAAAATTGTCTATAGATAAATTCTACCTACTGTGCCTTTGTCAACCTATCTTAATTGGAAATGGCATTGTAGATTTAGTCGTGCCAAATGGAACAATTTAAGTGCCCTCATTTGGAAATCCAAAGTGAAAGCCCAATCTTAATTAACTACTTGGAAAATTATGCATGTTAAAGTCCCCATTGGTGAGTGTCTTTCCTTCCTCTCACCAACACCATCATGCCCTTTTTGTACTAAAAAGGAGACCATCAAACATTCCTTCTGGTTTTGTTCTCATGCCCAATGCTTATGGAATTATCTTTTTTAAATCTCCTTGCACTTTTCCTCAAGTATGGTTTTGGAAAACTACTCTTTTCGGCCTTTCCATGCACCTCAACATCATTTCACAGACCTTCAAGCATATTATCTTGAAAAAGAAATTGGAAATTTTGTTTTCTTACTTCCTTCTCCCACACTTTCTATTCCATTCAAATGGAAGCTTTGATCATTTGTGTGAATCTCTCACCCCATTTGCTTCTTTTACAACCCACTCTCCAATCCAAACTAGACTTGTTTGTTGTACTCGGAGAGATACAAATGCAATTTGATGTCTTTGAAGCCAAAATACCTGGTAATGGTTATCATAGGTTTGATGACTATAATTTTTCCAATGGTACTGATAGTGGTGCTAATCTTCGATGGTGTTGGTAGTGTTGTTGAGATGAAGACTCTTCCCCTATGGTGGTTTGAGTTTGTCTTGGTGAAGAAGTTTGGTTGTTTTCTAGTTTTTTGGAGTCCTTCACTACTTCCAGCTATATTTGTGGCATTTATTTGTTGTTGTTGTTGCAACCACTTATCCCTTCATTGTGCTTTATGCTATCAATTTTGTGCAACAACTATTGTATATTTTGGGCATGTGAATAGTTGCTATGTGTTGCTAAGTATGGAGGTTGCTCTTATATTGGTCAATTCAATCTACTTGCAGCTAGATTTCTGCTATCTCATGGAGAGTAGTTTAATTTTGTTTCAACTTACTTTTGATGTTAATGAACTGTTATATTTTCCCTTTTGTGTCTGTTGTTGTTTGAGTTTGATGTTCACCAAATGACAATGGTGTCGAAGAGCTCTTTATTAGTTGTTGTTATTGTCTAGCAAATTTTTTCCTACTCCAATTTTCAGATATCTATAACTCTTGATTTTTTTTATCCAATAAAAAAAGAAGATGTGGATTGATATTTTTCTACTGTTGAAAGATCAATCTGTTGAATATCTTAGTTGAATTTATTTATGCAAGTGACGACCTCTATACCGCATACCACTACTATGGAAAATGGTGAAAGGTAGTGGCATACACATTAGCTTTGCTCATTTCATCCTTAACCAATGATCTTGAAGTGATCAACCTAGGCTCCTAATTCTTGTTAGAAAAATGTGTCTCATGGTTCTATTAGTTATAGAGGTGGTTATTAAAGTGGTGGGAATTTCTTGAGATTTTAATTATGTGTAGTCATCAATTTGAATAGTGATAAAAAAAATTATTGTTAATATAAGATTGTATTCTAATGGGTTTAGCTCATGATGATTATAAAAATTTAATTTGAGTGGTTAGATAAATAATTTAAAAGTACTTGCAAAATGTGATTAAGAAAGCAATATCTTCAATGGTAGAGAAGGTAGCTGGTTAATTGGATTAATAATCTCCATTTGCCTAATTTTTGGGGCAAAGACAATATCTTTTTTCTTGAATTCTAGGGGAAAAATATCATCATTCCTTCTATATCATGTTTCATACATTTTAAAATAGTTCAAGTACATTTCTTTACACCATTATTTTTATGGGTGGCATGCCTACAACACCACTTACACAATTTGGCATTCTTTCCTTAGATCAATATCATATGTTATGTTTTTTATTTTCATAAATGTTATGTATTATGGAGTCTTTTTGTGTTTTATGACATATGTGATGTAGGTTTATGTGTTTTCTGAAATTTTCTATGTTGCAGGTTTCATTTTTTAACATGTTTTTATCACAAATCTTAGCTTGTGGGCATATATCTCTTAATTGAAGACTACTACATATCCTATAATTTTTTTTTGCACTTCCATTTTTGTACTTTAGATAGGCCTCATCATGTAGTGATATTGGCCTAGTAAAGTGGGACCAAATGAAAGGTCAAAATTTGCATACTCGATAATTTCAACATTGCATTTTACACTCATTTCAACATCCTTCCATGTAGCATGTCTTAGGGCCATTGAAACATGAATTTTTATATTTCTCCTTGATCCAAGTACCAATATTAATTTTATAATCAACTTACTTGTGTAGAAATAAGCCAAAAAACAAACTTGAGTGAAATATAAATAACAAGTGAATGCAAATTGCTAGCTAATTGAAGGTGATTATTAATGAGAAAATGAGGTACATTTATAGGGAAATTTGGGTAACCAAATTCTCAATTTGGAGGGAAAAGTGGTTAAACCTACCAACCTTTCTAACTACCTTTGTAACTAACTCTCTAACTACCTAAGCATGATTATACACCAACAGAACATGAAATGCATCATGAAATGTGTCATCTTCAATATCTATAGATCCTTTCCCACTAATACTCATGTAAGTTTTATTCCCCATTATTATTGTGGTGATTTGCAAGGATCATAGGAAGAGAACA
>VDFB02141789.1:0-45210 GCA_007258455.2 Sequoia sempervirens
TGTATGAAGGATAGTACTATGGAGACAAGAGCAATGGTAACTGCTCTTTAGGCTCGGGAAGTGAAGAACAACTGGATCATTGATAGTGGATGCTCAAATCACATGACAAGTGATAAGAGTAAGTTTGTTAAGCTTGAAAATTTTGAAGGTGGTTTAGTCAAGTTTGGTGATGATACGTCTGCAAAGATATGTGGAAAAGGTTCAATCAGTTTTGATGGAAAGCATAATATAGATGATGTTCTATATGTTAAAGGTTTGTAGCATAATCTTTTGAGTGTAGGATAGATGTGTAGGAAAGGATATAATCTTGTGTTTCAGGATGATGGTTGTGAGATCAGAAAAGGCTCCGGAACTGTGGTAGCTACTAGAAGAAGAACAGATGGTAATGTCTATCAACTCAAAGGTGCTAATGGTATGTTTTTTATGACTTTAGATTAATGAAAGTTGGCTATGACATAGAAGAATGTGTTACATCACTTTGATAGTTTAGTGAGGATAATTTTAATTCAAGTTGTGAGATATTTTCCAAAGATTACAAATCTTATCAATGTTGTTTGTAAGGAATGTTAGATTGGGAAGCTAGCTAGAAGGAGTTTCAAAGTCAAAGAACAATCTTCTACCAGTCCTTTAGAGTTGGTGCATACAAATCTTTGTGGACCTACAAGAACAAGAAGTTTTCAAGGTGATGGGTATTTCATGTTGTTAATTGATAATTATTCTAGAATGACTTGGGTTAATTTTCTCAAAGAAAAATCAGAAGCTCTAAATAAGTTTAAGGCATTCAAAGCTATGGTTGAGAATGAAATGGATACGAACATCAGATGTTTAAGGTTTAATAGAGGTGGATCTTTCATCTCTGATGATTTTAACACCTTTTGTGAAGATCATGGGATAAAGAGGCATTTGTTAGCCCCTAGGACTCCTCAACAAAATGGAGTGGTTGAAAAAAAAGGACTATTTAGGAAGCTGAAAGAACTATGATGAAAGAAGCAAATCTATTGGAAGTCTACTAGAGAGAAACAATTCATATTGTGGTCTACATATTTAATAGAGTACAAGAAAGGGCAAATAGTTCAAAGACTCCCTATGAGTTATGGTATGGAAGGATTCCTACTGTTAAATATTTCAGAGTGTTTGGAAGCAAATGTTATATTAGGAGAGATGAAGAAAGCTTAGGAAAGTTTGATGCAAGATCTGATGAAGGTATCTTCCTTGGATATTCTATAAAAAGTAAAGCCTATCGGTGCTACACTAAGAGGTTAAGAAGGATTGTTGAAAGTGCAAATGTTAAAGTAGATGAAGACCTACATAGAAATTTAGTGATAATAGACGGATATGAATCAAATGAGCCCCCTTGCAAAGAAGAAGAGAAGGATGAAGGTAAGAAAATTGAAGTATAGGTTGAAGAGGAAGAAGCTCAAGAAGAAGTTCCTAAAACCCCTAAGTATGTGCAGAAGAATCATTCTAAAGATTAGATTATTGGTGACAAAAGAAGAGGTGTATTGACAAGAAGAAAGGTTGTTATGTTAGAAGAACAAGCAAACTTATGTCTACTTTTAAAAGTTGAACCTAGAATAGTGATCAAAGCATGCAAAGATGAATATTGGATCAAGGCTATGGAAGAAGAACTAATGTAGATTGAGAAGAATCAGACTTGGGAACTTGTCCCAAGACTAGAAAATGAGAATGTGATTGGAACTAAGTGGGTATTTCAGAACAAACTGAATGAGAATGAAGAAGTGGTAATAAACAAGGCAAGACTTGTATGTAAAGGCTACTCACAAGGAGAAGGAATATATTTTGAAGAGACATTTTCTCTGGTAGCAAGAATGGAAGCTATTAGAATGTTTCTAGATTTTACATTACATAAAGATTTCAAAGTGTATCAGATGGATGTGAAGTCTGCATTCTTGAATGGTGAATTAGAAGAAGAAGTTTATATTGAACAACTGAAAGGATTTCAGTTATTAGACAAACTAGATATTGTCTATAGATGAAAGAAGGCACTATATGGATTGAATCAAGCTCTCAAAGCTTGGTATGCAAGGTTAGATAGGTGCTTAATACAACAAGGATTCAATAAAGATACCACATATAGTAATCTACTTCAAAGTTGATAAAGATCAAATCTTGATTGTGGTTGTGTATGTTGATGACATAATATTTGGAGGTAATGAAGCAATGTGCAAGATATTTATAGAAGATATGCAAAAAGAATTTGACATGTCTATGTTTGAGGAGATGAATTTCTTCCTTGGACTACAAATCAATCAAACAAAGAAATGGATATTCATTTCACAATCAAAGTATGTCAAGGAAATGTTGAAGAAGTGTGGAATGGAAGATTCTAAACCAGTATGTACCCCTATGGATACTGGTTGCAATCTGAGAAAGAATGATGAATCTCCTAAGGCTAATCAGAGCAAGTATAGATCAATGATTGCAGGACTGCTATATCTAGCTGCTACTAGGTCCTAGATAAAATGCATGCAGTTTTTCTTGTGGCTAGATTTCAAGAATATACCAAAGAGTCACATGTTGTCGCAGTAAAGAGAATATTTAGATACTTAAAGGGAACTCTAGAACATGGCTTGTGGTATCTAAAAGATACTAATTTTTCTTTGAGTGCATATACAGATGTAGATTAGGTAGGCTGTGTGGATGACATAAAAAGTACAAGTGGTGGTGCATTCTTTCTTGGAAATAGATATGTTGATCAGAGGTGTTCAGATTTGTTATATCTAGAATCTCTTGGTCTAGATCATTGTGCAGAGGAAGTTGTGTTCACCAGTGTGTGAATTGTGTGTTGTAGGGGTGTCTAGGAGAAATGGTTTTGCTCCACATTTCTCTGCAACTTTTGGTTTTTGGTCTTGCAAATCTAGAAGTGTGCTAATACTGCTTATATCTATCTTCAGTTGAAGTTTTTTGTGGTTTTGTGCTCTACAAGTTGATTTCTTGATTTATAGTGTATGGAAGATTATCTGAGTGTACTGGGTGTGTACATTCTTCAGGTGGAAGTTTTTGTGAAGGAGTTTGTTGGATTTTAGGGTGTTTATGGAATATTCCAGATTATGTTCAAGTGATGTATGTTATCCGCAAGTCATCTTTGGATCAAAGGAAGCATGTACTTAAGTGTTTAATGGTGTTTATACAAGTTCAATCGACCTTGAGTGTTTACACTAATTGTGGATATGCTTCCATTTTTGTGGAAGTGTGGCATAACATGTTTGAGAAGATTTAGGTCTGAGTTAAGGAATATTGTGGTTCTCCTTCATTCCTTTCTACCACAAGAATATTTTGGTGTTGACCTAATTTGAATTTGCACGGTTGAGGTGCATAGCCAACCTTGGAGAATGTTTTCAAGGTTGAATACAGTATAAATAAGAGTTGTGTTGATGAGGGATGAGTATGGTGAAGTGTGTGATGCGAAGTGCAGAGTTGTGAAGTGTGAATTTTTGAACTGCAATGCAAGCTTCAATGTGCTAGACTACTAGAAGCAGTGAGCTGAAGGTGTCTGCAATCTTCAGTAAGGCTGCAGATGTGTTGGTGATGCTGTAGTGGAATTTTATGTTGCATTGAGATAGATTTCTCATTGTAACACTCTTATTTCTTCTTTTTTGTAATCCAATAGTGAGCCTTTGGTAGTGAGCCTATTATATTCAATGTTGCTATTACTTTATAATGTGAGCTAATCCTCACTATGGTTTTTCCCTTCTTGGGTTTTCCATGTAAATCTAGTGTTCTATTGTGCATGGTGTTGATGTTTTTTATTTTATGTTATGTGCTTTCATGTTTAATCAATTTAGCATACTAATGGTTAATTAAGTCGATGTGGATCTGAATGTTTATGAAGGTTTTGAAGTTTTAATGTACAATTGATTCACCCCCCTCTTAGTTGTCTTGTGCATTCAACAAAAAGCACAAAATCCTACCCTATTTCAAAAAAAAATTGAAAAAGGATCGTGAATGAGTGAGAACAAGGCCTCTGAAGTCAAAGTGTCAAAATAAAAGCTATATTCATGGGAGACATTAAAATTTTAATCAACCTACTAATATCATCATGACATCACTGCCAAATATGGTAGCTTATTATTATCAAATATGGATGTCTACCAAATTTAACTCTCATTATAGATAGCTAAAACATGTATTATTTATATTGTATATTCAACTATTTGGTGATTGTAGTTATGCCTTGTCAGTTGATTGAATCAATTTCAATTAGTTTCCAATGGTTGGAATTTCTCAATAATTATGAATAGGTTTATATACTTATCGTGTAGTCAAGAAAAGGGACCATGTTGATGGAAATTAGTCCCTATCACAATTTTGTATGTGAGCATTAATTAATAAAATAAATAAATGTTATATCTTTTGAATTATTATGTCATTCTTGAAAGGAAGCAAGGTATGCAAAAACGCTTCCTAACACTGATCTAATGAGGAGAGATGTAGAGTTTTAATTCATTTACAATTATAATATGAGATGCACTATAGAGAGATTAATAACATAACATCACATGCAAGTATAAATCCCACAACACAAGATAATACATGGGGAAAACTCTTTCTAGAGAAAAATCCCACACTCCAAAACTTGCACAATGTATTATCAAAACAATGGTGATTACAATACACTTGCAATGCAGGTTCTTCTAGGATTATGCATTAATGTCAAATTTTGGAGCAATTTCGGCAACATAACAATACCTACAAATTAACAATACAAACTACTCCCACAAGCACCTTATTTATAGAGAAGTGCAAGCATAGAGGAAGATTCATGAGCATGCAACAAGGGATGGGCGTCCAAATCCATTTGGCACACTTTTCCAACACATAGTTGACTTTTGTGACACTTTTCAATGATTCCTTACCCCCTTACATGCCTCCATAATTGGGTGCCCCAAATTTACCCCAAATAGGTATGGAAGATGCATTACAATGTCATAGATTCGTCATATATGATAGTTCTTACAATTGTAAGAGAATCTTCCATAATTGACTAATAATAGAAGATGCTTCTTATACTCTCTTACAACCTATCATAGGTAAAACTTGGGTTCCAAATTTCCCATACAAAGTGCAAGAGAGGGGGACCACCACGTGCAAGGCCCTAGGTCACGGACGACCAAGATGTGGAAGGCTTCCCTAACTTACCTCAACTTAACGGGGTGTTAGGATATGCGGGACGAGAATGATGAGGACTGTAAGGTCCTTCAAACACTCTACAGACCTGAGATATAGAAAGGGGCTAGGCAAGCTAATTTTCAGGTTTAACATTGCGCCTCAGGAAGCTCTCTGCTCGAGGATGAAAGCGCGGTGCGCTGGCGTCTCTAAAGTTCGCTGGCGTTCGTACGGCTAGACAACTGAAGAGACAAGTTCAAACCTAAGAAAACAAGCTAATGACCCAACTAACTACCACTAAAGGGCCAAAATAACATGATTAAGTAAACAAAATACTCTCTAATGTGATAAAGTAAAAATGCAAGAGTTAGGGTGGCAAGGATGATCTCACAAAGAAACTCATTCGCTAGCTAGCTCCTTGAAAGCACGTTCACCTACATGCAAAGAGGAGGAAAATGTTGGGTGGTTGTATAGGGGCATGCCTTAGTCAGACCCCCATTTAGGTGTTTCCACCTCCACAAACAACCAAGAAAGCGAGATAAAGAAAACAATGTAGTACAGAATGCTAAAGCACTACAAAACAATAAATGTGCTTACTCAACCAAGTAATAGAGGAGAGGAAAGGGAAGCTTACCACCTCCACCAAGAGCACTCAAAGCTGCTTGGGGGATAAAATGAGAGTACTTGAGTCTCTGCTGCAATGGTGTTGTCCCCAACTTGCTCTATTGAAGTGATGGAGTGATGTATTTGTTGCTATGGAGTGCAAGAATGCTTGAGAGTGAGTGAAGTAGTTCAACTGAATGCTTAGAGGATGAAATGCTTGTTGAAGGAGTGAATTTGAAGGAAAGGGTGAAGAAAATGACCATATTCGGGTCAGTCGGTCGAAGAGGGTGTTACAACTTGACTCCCAATGAAGAGTGTAATGCCTCTGCAGGTCCAACCGCAGGAATCTACCAGGGATGTAAGCACGCCACACAAACGTATGTGCGCTGTGTGGGCTTCCTCGATAGAAACACCCCTACTGACGCTCAAAATAGGTGCCAAGTGGGATGAAAGCAGTGGGATTAAGTGTAATTAAGCCTCCAAACTTGGTTTTCTAAGGTGGAGAAGGGAAAAGGGGGAATTTGCACATGGGGTGCAAATTCACTCCTATTATAATCAACACTTGTCCAAAACATCATAGAATCAAGCTCTTACACGTCATAACTTTGTCATAGGAATATGTCATAAAATCGTCATAGGAATCATCATAGGAATTTTTCATAAAATCATCATAGGAATCCCTCAAAGATGCTAACACATGCCAAGTAATCTCTTCCCAAAGTGGGATGCCTACATTGCCTTATGGGGACCACAACATCCTTGTCACCTTCCATGTCACCTTCCAACATGCCGACAACTCACCATGTCAAGTCATATTAGATGAAAAATAAATATGAGCAAGAAATTACACACATAGGCATAATTAAATTATTAAATTAATGCTAGGAAATTACAAAGGTTGAGACACCTTAATTCCCAACAATTCTCATATGATTCGATCATGTATGTATAAACTAGTTTATTTTTCTTATGTAATTGCATGTCTAGATAAGCAAGTAAACATTTGGCATCATTGTATTCAAAGAAGTAAGATCAAAATGGTCATGTAATGGGATAATTATTTAAAGAAGCTATAGATTATAATCAAGAAAGAGAAGACGAACTCACAAAAAAATTGGTAAACTTGTAGGATATATCAATGAAATAACACATACAAAAGGAAGTTGAATGGAGGAAAATCCCCCAAGAGGTCACTTGTTATAAATTGAGAGTTAGCAAAGAAGTAGACATACTCCTCAATTGTATGCCAAGAATATTTGCAAGACATAACTTTAATAATTTGAGACCTACATGTGAAATGGGATCTTGAAGTACAAAGACAACAAATAAGGTAGTGCTATGAGGATAGAAGTAGACAAGAGGAAGAATAAACAAATATAGATCAACATAAAATCTTTCAAAAGTAATGCCCTTATACCTAGAAACAAGAATTGAAAGGTACCAAAAATTTGTCAAAGAATAAAACAAGAATTGAGGTAGTCCTTGAGGATTGTACAACAAAGAGAACGAAGAAGAAGGCTAAGAGAAGTGGTTGAAGAAGATATATCGTAATAACCCAAGTTTGGGCCCATCTTGAGAACAAAGTTAATGTTAGAGTATAAGTTGGATTTGGAGCCCCAATCAGGAAAACAAAAGCACTCCCACTACAAGAAAATGTACAAGTGCGGAGTGGGAAGAGATAGTAAGGCACTTATTGTTATGATCCTAATATGATATATTCCTAATTATATATTATCTATCTAAGTATAATAAGGATAATCACTTGTGGCATGGTTAACCCTAACATAAATATTAGCTAATACAATAATCCCTCTTAATTAGGATGAAGGGGTGTGTTCCTACATAGTTAAGCCTATAAATAAGGATGATAAATCTCTCCCATATCATCATATCATCAAGTATTAAATTTATATATTATTTTTTAATTATTGAAGGTCACCCCCTTGAAGTGGTTTGCTATATTTTATATTTTATAAATATTTCAAAAAAATATCATAACAAGTGGTATCAAAGTTATGATTTGGGTGAACATTTTGTTTCCACCATAACTTACAGAATATTGTGAATTTGGATTTGATTTTTTTGAGTTTTAAGGTGTGCATTAGATAAGCTCTCATAAAAAAAATCAAACTTTGAAGGTACATTTTTTCAAAGTTAGTGATATTTTATGTTTTTCATTAATTCGCTCTATAAGCCACAATATATATATATATATATATATATATATATATATAATGAAAAATTAGGTAGGGCTAGTTCTTTGTAATTTACTACTAAAAATAAAATAAGTTCTTTAAATTAGTGGTCAAAGTTTAGTCAAAATGTTTGATTTTTTTTAATTACATTTTTGAAAAGCTTACAAAAAATTAGGTGGGGTTAGTTCTTAGAAATTTATCATTAGATGTAAATTATATTCCTTAATTTAGCAATCAAAGTTTGGTCCAAACAAAAAATTCAATTCTCTCTCACACCAAATACTTTCCTACCTTAATAAATCTTAAAATAAAAACATAATTAAAGTCATTTCATCTTTAGGATTAGAGGACCTTTCTACACATATACAAGGACCCATTTTATTTTCCACCACCTAAATTTGAGGAACTAATTCCATAAGGACATGAAATAACAATACATTTCATTAAAAAAAATTTGTTTGACCCATTTGTAAAATCCTTCAATAAAGGTTTAGATAGGTTTAAGAATGAACTTTTATTAGAATTAAAGTCTCAACAAAATCACCAAGGTGGGTACAACCTTAATAAAATAAATCAAGGGATAGAACATTTTCAAGGTCAACAATTATACCTACCAAGAATAAACATTCATAAATTTGATGGTAGAAATGTAATTTCATGGATAAGCCTCGTAGAACAACAATTTAAACTTCACAATATAACAAATAATGTAATGGTTGACATAGCTTTACTATATTTAGAATTGAGACCTCACTAATGGTACCAGTGGAAGATGAAAGATAGACAAAGATAAATGTTAAGTTGGCAATAATCTAGTAAAAAATTGGCTACCTTCTATGAGCAACCATGCATTGAAAAATATTTTACCCAACTAACAAATTTAAAATAATCTAGTTTTGTAGTTGAATATAATGTTGAGCATTTGAGATTGGCACTTCGAACTCTCGAGTTGACATCTTACCAAAGGCTAATATTGTACACCAATGGACTTAAGGACCAAATTCAACATGATGTTTGTTTGTTATACAATTAGGAAAGCTATACAACAAGCATTGCATATTGAGAAAAAACACCACCAAAAGTGAAACCATGAGAGTAAATGACAAAAATGTGACTAATCCTACTAGCAAAAACATGGACAAATTATTTAACCTCGGATAAATTAGAAAGCTCTCTCCTCAACAAGAGATAGAGAGAGGAGAAAAGGCCTGTGTTGGAATTATGATAGAAAATGGTCAAAGAGTCATAAAATTGTTCTAGTAGTGAGCAGAAGAATGAGGTTGAAGAAGAGGGAGAAGTACTTGCAAAATAAGCAAACACAAAACTTAAAAATAAGGATTTCTAGGAAAAAGAAAACACTGCTATCTCCCTACATGCATTGAATGGACAAATGCACCACAAACACTCAAAGTAATTGGTAATATAAAAAATAAAAATGTGAAAGTGTTAGTTGATACTAGTAGTACACAACTTTATTGAGAGAAGATTATCTAACGAGCTTAATTGTTTTGTTTATCCATTCTCTAATTTTCAAGTCATGATGGATGATGGGAAACAACTGCCTTGTGGTGGTAAATTCCATCATATAAAACTCTTAATGGGTAATTATCAACTAGATTTAGAAATGTTTGCTATCCTTATTAGGGGAGTGAATATAGTTTTGGGTGTGCAATGGCTTAAACAATTAGGAACAATATCTTTAAATTTTTAAGCCTTATCCATAGCTTTCAGGATACATGAGAAAAATGATTGAATTTTGGGAATAAAATCACCACCAAGAGAAATCATTATCTCCCATATGATGGAGAAATTACTCAATAAATGTTCCTATAATATAGGGGCACAATTACATTTTATATAAGCACAAGATGTGTTAACTCAAGATCAACCAAACATTCAAAATATTATTCAACATCAATGAGTAGTTCAAAAATCCAAGGTTTTAGCTCTAATTGGATATTGCAATCATTACATTGAGTTAATATGAAGAAACATTGTTCATCCCATCAAAAGTTTCTATTTATCTCCTATGCTTATGCTTAACAAAAAGGATGATCCATGGAGAATGTGCTCACATTATAAGAAGCTAAACAAGATCACTCATAAAGACAAGTTTCATATTCCTATTATTAATGAATTGGAAGAAAATTAAACCTATACAAAATAATCCAAATGTGTATTTAGTGTGAAAGAAGTCGAATATTCAAGGTATCTTATGTCACTTAAAGGTGTTAAGATGGACCATAAGAAGAGAATATTTTGGGTCTAATAAGATACTATAGAATATTTGTTCATACATATCATCCTATAAATATTTTTTTTGGGAAGATATTAAAGTGAATGTCCACAAATTTGTGGTGGAATGTTTGATATGCCAACAAAATAAAAGGGAAACAATAAAGACTCCATGCCTCTTACTAATATTAGGCATTCCAATACAACACTAGGTAGAAATATTAATGGACTTCATTATTGTGTTGCCAAACTAAAATAATCTTGATGTAATCTTGCTTGTTGTGGATAGACTCATTAAGAATGCATATTTTTGTGGACTCTCTCATCTATTTCCTACTATTACTACGAAAAAATTACTCATACAAAATATATAATTTAACTTCATGGTATTTCCAAAATCAAAACGGAAAATAGAGCCATCTCAAAATTTCTAAAAAAGTGGAAGAATTTTTCAATTTAAAATGAAACGTGGAATTATGAATGATTTTGCTAAGAATTTAGGGCAATACTTTTCTCAAGGGGAAGCAAATGTTATGATCCTAATATGATATATTCCTAAATATATATTATATACCTAAGTATAATAAGGATAAGCACTTGTGGCGTGATTAACCCTGGCATAAATATTAGTTAATATAATAATCTCTCTTAATTAGGATGAAGGGGTATGTCCCTACATAGTTAAGCCTATAAATAAGGAAGAGAACTATCTAGACCATATCATCATATCATCAATATATTGAATTCATATATTATTTTATGATTATTGGAGGTCACCCTTCAAAGTGATCTACTATATTTATGTTTTTTATAAATATTTCCAAGAAATATAATAGCACTTACTAATTCTTGATAAAATTTGGATCAATCTTTTTGACTAAGCAGAAAAACCAATTAACAACAACCAATATACGAAGAAGAATGAGAGATAGAATCTATAAACCCATTATTAAAATCTTATTAAAGTAACATATGAGCTATTGAAATATTATTGATTGAAGGAGACAACTAGTGATTGAAGGATGTGAACATAAAATTCCTGAGAAAAAGGTAAATAAATAAGAATCTAAAGGTAACTCAAGTGTATGGAGCACTAAGACATGATAAGTTGAGGATTCTCACACTATGAGAGCGTGAGAGAAGAAACATAGCATTCAAATAAAAAACCCTTGATAATTTGATTCTAGGCATTGAGGTTGCACCAAATTAGAAAAATATGACTACCCTATCAAGTCCTAGAATCGAATGGAAAAAGATACCCAAATTCACAAGCAATGGGTCAGAACACCCCATTAAAAACTATAAAAACTATGAAATGATCTCGACAAAAAATGGCCAAGATGGTAGATCATATTATCTAAAATCCTTCCTAGCAACCCTAAGAGGCATAAAGTTATTTTTTGGTACACAAAGGTTGACCCAGTTTCTAAAACCACTTAGGAAAGATTGAAGAAATTTGTGAAGAGGAATTAAAGTTACAATGGGATGATAATGAAATTGTAGCAAAGATTTATAATATGAAGCAAGGAAAACATGAGAATGATAGAGCCTATAATCATAGGCTCAAAGAACTAATAAATTTTGAAAAATAACCAACCAACACCCTCAAGAAGAAATGGTTCATTGAAGGCCTCATTCCCAAGCACTATAGAAGAAGATGAAGGTACTACTACTCTTGATATATAGAAGTATACATTGGAGCCATGGATATATAAAGTAAAGACAAAATATCTTCCCATGGTAAAAGAAAATTAGAAGATGATGGAAGATCAAATGATAGAAGTGAAAATGAATTTGGAACCATATAATCCTTAAGAAGAGACATGATATGGATGATGAAGAAATAGTAAAGAAAACAAATAATTCTTGTTAGTGTAGGTTTTTAATTTCCTAGTGGGATAATTTATTTTACCTTAGTCCTAGGATGTTCCTACACTTTTATTAAGATTTATTAGGTTAATGAGGTAAGTTTAATTAATAACTAACTAGTAGATAAGGTGTTGAGGTGTCATCATCCTAAAAGGGAGGAGCATTTACTATTTTTAGACTTTGCAATGACCAGTACGTATACTCTTGATGATTTTTACCAAGTATTTGGGATCTCTTGCTCGAGATTCTTAGTATCAAAACCTACAATGTATATTAGTAAAAGAGAAAAAGAATCATCCATCCAAATACTCTATAGGGACAATCTCAAAAAACATGAAAATTCAAACATTTGGAGTAAGAGAAATAGAGGCCTATGCAAGTATTATCTTGTAAATGATGAATAGAAGTACATACTAGATCTTATTCAGATTATGTTAATGAAGGCTACATAGGCTTCATACATCACTATTTGGATGATTGAATACATGGTTGGGCTTAATAAGGGAGAAAGTTATTGTTGGGAAAAAATATTATGTGTATAAATTTGACAGTTATTATTTTTAAAAAATAAAACTTTCTATACAAAAAAAATGAATTTGCATTATTTTTTAATGCAAACTATACATAAATACCATTTATTACAACTAGAAAATTTCAACTAAATTTATAGAGTATGATTCTTCATGGCTATATGGATGTATTTTGGCTTACAAATAATGATAGGGAAAGGAGATGAAGCCAATACCACTACAAGAAAGAGGAAGAATACACAAACTAAATAATATCTTGAGAAAGAACCCATGGAAGAAGATGATAGTGAAAGGGACAAGGAAGTAGAACTTATAGAAATAATTGCATCTCTCTCTAGATTCACACTTGTAAAACTTCCTTTGGACAAGTTACACCTATAAAATTATGTAAGGAGACCTCACAACACATAAAGAAGTGGTTGAGTCTATTACTAAATACCATTGATGTCATGGAGTATCCTCCCTTGATCCCTACATAGGAAACTAAATAAAAATTAGAAAAGAAAACCCTCAACCACTCCTTGTTCTTCAGCTAGAGGAAAGTCTTCAACTATTGCATGAAGTCCTTAATAGATGTAGGAGAATTCATAGTTTTGATGAGGCCAATCATTAGCTAGTTTTTTTTTGTTTAGTACATACTTTTAGAAATTTCTAGAGACTCATTTCATACATATTCCTAAACTTTACTATCTTTTTATAATCATCATGCAACTTGAACCTAGTTTTAGTGGCTCTAGGAAAATTCATTGCCAACAATTCACCGTCAGAAAATTCACCGCCAACAATTCACCACGGGAAAATTCACCATCATGACAAATTCACCTCAAGGAAAATTCACCACCAACAATTCACCACCATGGAAAATTCATCACATTAAAATTTTGCGATTAATTTTTCATGGTGGTGAATTGCTTGTGGTGAATTTTTCATGGCGATTAATTTTCCCGCGGTGAATTGTTGGCAGTGAATTTTCTGACGATGAATTGTTGGCAGTGAATTTTCCTGATGCCGGTTTTAGTATATAGAAATATGATTATGGTATGTAGTAATTGCATGGTTAAAATGTGTGAATGTGTATGGGATGCAATGTATCTCTATGTTTAAATTATGGTTATTAGTATTGTGTATATGTTTTAGTGAACTAACTCTTTCCAGCCAAGAAGCTAGAGCAAGCAGAACTGTAGCCCGCAACAACCAAGGAGTGCAGCCCGTAGCCAAAGGAGTTTTAGATAATGATGCAGAGGAAGTTCTAGAATAAGATGAATGCAACAATTGCAAAATTGGAGGCATCTATTTGTCAAGATGATTGTGAGGCACCATGTCATTTAATAAGACTACTGAATGAGAAGAAACCTGCTATGATTGGTAATCCAACATGACTGTTTCCACAGTCCATGTTTCAATTTTACAGTTGCAATCCTAATCAACTTCTTCTACCTTTTCAATTATGTTTTAGACTTTATGACCCTCTATTTTATAGGAGAGTGGTGAGTTGCATTTAGATTTATGTTTTGAGTCCTCGTTTCAATAAGACTCCCCCACACCTATGTATATATGGTTTGGTGGTCAAGGAGAATAACAAGCATAACAGATATAGCATATAGATATGTTTAAATAGTTTTTCTGTTACACAACAATACTCTTGTTTTCAGTTATGTTTTATGAATAAGATATCATTGAAGATTCTTATTAGATTGTGAGATCTTGAGTTATGCAATGAAGAGGCTTCCAGTTATTGTTATGGTTAATTGATTTGAGAAGTTAGATTGAGTTTATTCTATAGAGACAGTCACTTGAGCAAGGGCCACTCAAGGTAACTATTTCCCACTTTAATTTATGCACATTTATTTCTATTGTTACAATAGTTACCTTCATTATTGCATTATCTTAATCAAATTCTTCATGTGGTGAATGTGAATGAAATCATGAATAAGATCTCATCTTATATTTCATGCTTTATTTGTCTTAATGCATTATCCTCTGGAGTGAGTCAAGTTAGAGTGAGTCATAGTTAGTAGCATTAGTTAGTTATAGATTTTAGTTTTGACAGTGAACTAGTCACAATCTTTAGCTGTAAGTACCCATAGCAATAGTTCTAGATTTAATTTTTTTACTGTTATGCAGTTTATGTTTTCCTTACATGTGTAACACCTATACTAGGATGATATAGGTAGTATAAGAGTCTTTGAATGCACATACAATGCCAACATCATCACAAGATTATGTTAGCCCTGGTTGATAATTAAATAGAGTCTTTACAAGGGTTTATTGGATTGTTCAGTTAGGTACCCCCTTTGAATTATGTGAATATCACCAAATTTATTGAGCATTATTTGGGCCTTACATTTTTGGTGTTGTTGTCAGGGATGGTGCTACATTGAAAGATTCATCTATGTTATTTCAAGCTTTCTTAGTTTAAGAATTTTGTTCTCAGTATTAGGAAAATTAGGTTTTATTCCATCAATACCAGAACGTTTTACTAACATTGTGCAGGAGCCATTGATACAAAAAGTCACACCTATTATATGTGAAGGCAACAAGACATCTTGGGAAGATTTCTCCCCTCATCACACAAAGCTAAAAAAAATATTGGTGATCATAGTGTCAAAGCGAGGGTATTCCTAAAGAAGAATTTTCCCTTTCACCAACATCTATTGCAAATGTAGAGGAGACCTTCCAAACCATGGATTATGTAGTGGTGAAGGACCCACCAGAACATGTAACTTTTGAGTTCCCCATTGCCAACCAAGAGAGGGCAACTGCATTGAAGAATATACCTCCTACTTTTCTAGTCTTTTATGGTTTAGTTACTAAGGATCTAGATAACTTCTTGTTTAAGTTTGATGTCCTGTGTAGAAGTTATGAGTACACAACAGATGCACATAGGCTCAAATTGTTCCCAAAAACCTTGAAGGATGTTGCTTAAGATGGTTTGTGGGTTTGGGAAGAGATGTTGTTCCAAATTGGAACACTATGAAGACAAAGTTCCTAGAGAAATACCAGGACTACTGTAGAGGAATTGATAGAAGAAGAGATGACATTTCAAGATGTCTCAAAAAGAAGATGAACCATTGGAAGACTATGTAGAAAGGTTCCAGTTCTGCTTAAAGAAGAATCCACAAAACAAGCTTTCAAAAGAATCTCTAAAGTTAGTGTTTTTAAGAATGATGATTGCATGAATACCCTTAACCTTATTGGTTTAGGAGATGTATCACAATTTCCTTTTGAAGAAATATGTAAGGTTTGTAGGAATTATTCAAGGACCTTTACTAAAAGGACTACAGGAGATAGAGCATCTTCCATCAGTAAGACATCTAATGGACTCTCTAGAGTGGAACTAACCTATTGGAAAACATGAAAGAAGACATAATAAGCCATTTGGCTACCCAATTGGACATGTTACATGTGAAGAAAAAGAAAGAGGAGGTAGAGGAAATCCTTACTAAATACTGCCCTAATTGCAAATAGAGAAACACTAATTGTAAGTGCAAAAGAGTAGCAAGTATTTTAGAAGATAGACCAAGGAAGCTAGATTTTCAAGCACTAGAGGGTGAAGATGTACAATTTTTCTACATTGCACAAAGGAGGCAATGTAAACCAAGAAAAGGTATGCCTCATGATCCTCTAAATTTAAATACACCATTTCCAGTTATAAATCAAAATTTCTCTAGTTGGAACCCTCAACCTTGGGAAAACACACAAAACCAATGGAAAAATTCTCAACTAAACTAGAACCAACAACAACAAAAGATGTGGCCACAACAAAAATTTTAAGGACCTAACTACAATCTTCAATGGCCACTTCAACAAAACAAATGGCAACCACAATGGCAAAAAGGCCAACAATGGCAAAACTAAAATATGAATTACCAACAGCCACAACAGCCTTTATAGCCTTTACAATAGTCCATAATGTCCAATCCAACAAATCCATCATCCCAACCACCAAGGGCACCTCAACTGCCAACCCAACCTGCACCTAACCTAAATAACAAGCCTGTTCAATAGGCCTACACTAATGAGTCTATTCAATACCTTACTTATGGGGTGGAGGTGAGTGATGTCCATCTTAGATTAGGGAAAACATTGGTTGGGCCTTCATCTCCTCAAATCACTAAGTTGGTAGATGAGGAACCCTTAGTAGAGACCTTGGACAACCCACCTTTGGAGACCGAGTCAAATCAGGTCAACCAAAATAATTCAAGTCCAGAGGCTCCATTCCCTAAATGATTAGCTGCTCAAAAACATCAGAACCAAGATGAAACTAACCTATTAGGACAACTTCAATATGTGTGTATAAAGATACCCCTCATCCAAGCCATCAAGGAAATTCCTATTCACACTAAAATAGTGAGAGACCTTTCTCTTAAAAGGCCAGGAAGAAAGAGAAAAGACCCTCAGACTGTCCATGTCTTATGGAATCTTGGTGACATTATGTTAGGAAACATAATTGTCCCTAAGTATACAAATCCTAGAAGTCCAGTGGTAGATGTTAAGATAAATGGTACCCTCATCAAAAATACCTTGATTGACTTAGGAGCAGCTGTTAATGTAATGACTAAGGAAACAATGCAACTATTGCAGTTAATAAACCTTAGACCTACACCCACTATTCTATAGTTGGTAGATAGGTCAATAGTGAAACTTGAGGGCATCATTGAGGACTTGGTCATAGCATTGGATTCATAGGAGTACCCTACAAATTTCATAGTACTGCAACCAAAGGCTAACCTTGTAGGCCATCCATTTATTCTAGGAAGACTAGGTTGTAGGTCTGGAAACATGATTATCTCAAATGAAACTATGACCAAGAAGTTGGTCCTTTATCCACCAGCTCAACCTCATGCAGATTTAGAGCAAACCATTTGGCCTACCCTAGATGAGGATGACTAGTATTGCCTATAGAATCTCATGACTATTGAATGCATCCCCTTTTTGAGCAACCAAGATGAGGATGATTTAATAGCACACATTATACAAAATAACTATGGTAGGAACCCACAACAACATGACTGCTTATCATGTCTATAGGATCCTCTACAAAATATTATACCTGTCAATTCATCAGAGTCAATATCCCAAATTTTCCATTCTTTATTTCCACAAAAATGTGTCCCAAACATAGTGGGACTTGACCTTTCATTTGTACAATCAACATCCAATACTTTAGAAATCATGACAGGTAAAATGTTAAATGTTAGCAGTGAATTAACTGTTGAACAACAGACTTCCCTAACCATTGTGTTGAAAGAACACACAACAACCTTTGCATGGGATTACCATGACGTGAAGGGGATTGATCCAGACCTATGCATGCATAGGATATACATTAATGATGGTTTTAAACCAATTAGAGAACCCCAAAGGAGAATGAACCTTGCACTAAGAGACATAGTCAAAATTGAATTACAAAAATTACTTGATGTAGGTTTTATTTACCCTATTTTTGATAGTCAATGGGTGTCACCTCTAGTTATTGTCCCAAATAAAGGAAGGAAATGGAGAGTGTGTGTGGATTATAGAGAATTAAATTCAACCACTAGAAAAGATCACTTTCCACTACCTTTCATTGATCAAGTGCTTGACTCCCTAGCAGGTAAAAAGTACTCTTTTCTAGATGGATTTAGTGGTTACAACCAGATTAGAATAGCTCCAAAGGACCAAGATAAAACCACCTTTACATGCCCTTGGGGCACATATTCTTATTTTGTTCTTCCCTTTGAGCTATGTAATGCTCTTCTCAAATTTTGCACATGACTCCATGGAAATCTACATGGATGAATTCACAACCTATGGAGAAACATATGATGAAGCACTTAATAACCTAGACAAGGTCTTAAAGAGGTGTCAAGAACACAATCTATCCCTAAGTCATGAGAAATGTTTCATGATGATGACCCAAGGGATTGTGCTAGGATATTTTGTATCAAGTGAAGGGATTCAAGTGGATCTAAATAAGATTAAGATAATCTCCACACTCCCTGTGCCACAAAACAAAGAGATGTTAGGAGTTTTCTAAGACATGTTGGATGCTATAGGAGATTTATTCAAGACTTTACAAAAATTACAAAACCTTTATTTGTCTTACTCACAAAGGATATAGAATTTGAGTGGAGCATAGAATGCCAACACTCTTTTGAAGAACTCAAGACAACATTAACCAAAGCACATGTCTTGAGAGGACCAACCTAGACTTTTCCTTTCCACATACAGAAAAATGCTTCTGAATTTTCTATAGGAGCAGTACTTGGACAAAAGAAAGGTACTAAGGAGTATGCCATATACTACATTAGCAAGAACTTACAAGGGGAAAAACTCAACTATATTGTCAAATAAAAAGAGATGTTAGCAGTTGTCTATGCAATTAACAAGTTTAGGCATTACATCATAGGGTATCCAATCTTTATCACACTAATCACATTGCAATAAGGTACTTAATAAATAAACATGTGGTTGGTGGTAGACTAGTTAGATGGTTGTTATTATTGCAGGAATTTGACATCACCATAGAGGATAAGCTTGGAGAAACAAATGTAGTGGCATATTTTATGTCCAGATTACCAACTCAATTAACAAAAGGTGATGTTGATGATTCTTTTCTAGTTGAGCATCTATTTTCTATAACTTTACACACACCTTGGTTTGCTTCTCTAACTTTACACACACCTTGGTTTGCTAATATTGCCAATTATCTAGTAGCAGGCAAAATACCACCTTATTTCTCCCCTAGAGAAAAGAGACAATTGGTGTATAAAAGTTTTCCCTATTCCTAAGTAGCTAGTTATTTATTTTACACAGGTCTAGATAACATTATGAGGAGATGCATAAGAGAGGATGAGGTCTATGATATCCTCAAGGCCTACCATGATGAACCCTATGGGGGACACTTTGGAGCAAAGAGGACAACACTCAAGATTCTCACCACTGGCTATTACTGGCCAACTCTTCATAAGGATTTAGTGAAATATAGAGGGAGTTGTGATAGGTGTTAGAGAATGGGTAGGCCAACTAAAACAAATGAGATGCCTTTTCAACCTCAATTATCACTAGCACCATTGATAAATGGGGGCTAGACTTCATTGTCCCAATATCACCAGCATCCAATAATAAGGAGTATATCTTATTTTGCATAGATTATCTAACAAAGTGGGTTGAATTCAAAACATTGCAATTTGCTAGGGATGAAAATGTAGCCAAATTCTTGTATGAAGACATATTTACAAGGTATGGTGTGCTAAGAGAAGTTGTGACAGATCAAGGTTCCCATTTCACATCAGAGTTGATTACCAAATTGGTCCAAGAATATGAAATAATGCATAGGAAATCAACACCCTATCACCCTCAAGCCAATGGGCAAGTGGAAGTAACAACTAGGGAGATTGAAAATATCTTGACCAAAACAATACAGATTCACAAAAAAGATTGGACAACCAAGTTACTTGAGGCAGTATGGGCCTATATGATAACTTGGAAGACTACAATAGGATTTACACCTTATGAGTTGGTGTATGGTAAAATAGTAGTATTTCCCATTGAATTTGAATACAAAACACTCAGGATAGTAGTTGAACTAGATATGGACTTGAGAACAATACAAAATTTGAATGGAGGCCATGCACCACACTAAGATTGTTTAGAAACAAAGAGTTAAATGGCGTGATCAGTATATCAAAACAAAGGAGTTCAATGTGGGAGATTGGGATTTGTTATATGAATCTAGGTATAAATATTATAAAGGAAAGCTTCAAACAAGGTGGTTGGGACCATATGAAATAGAGTAAGTTTTCCAAAATGGAGCAATCAAGTTGTAAACCATTGATGTAGTCATATTTTCACTATTGGTTAATGGCCATAGACTGAAAATTTACAAAAAGCCAGTACAAAAGGATGGCTTACTTCTTTCATTGATGCAACAATATGGATCAAACAATGCTTCTAATAAAGACATTGAACCAAACAATGATCATGACAAGGAAATCGAACTAGGCAGTAATCCTGATAAAGACATTGTAACAAACAATAAAGATACAATAACATATACTACAGGTTCTACAAATGCCTCAGGTGAGTGTAAAATACCAAACCAATTTTTTTGATTTTTGAATTACAATCAGCAATGCAACACACCCGTTAGGGTTAGATAAATCAAACCAGCAGTTACAATATAACTCTTTGCCAAGAATGCGCACTCAATCTCAACAAGAGAGAGGCTATCATATGGCAAGAGGATCGTCAGTACAATAAATCAGAACTGCAACTGAAAGTAACTCAACACCAAGTATGTGCTACCCAAACCAGAATGGAATGAGGCGACCATTTGGTGGAGATTTAAAGAAATACAAATGCAACTTCGAATAAACTCAACACCCAGAATGTGCTTTCAAACCCGGAGTGGGAATGGAGCTACCATAGGGCGGAGATGTACGATATTACAATGCAAATCAAAGTAAATAGGCGGCAAGCCAGCCTCTTCCACTTATTCAGTGGGCAATTACAAACATGATAAGCAAAACTGAGAGAAATGCTGACAGTACTACTGTTCAGCTTACAATAAGAAGTAGAATGCCTGCAAGATCAAGGATTTAAGCTCTACAAGTTGCTGCAATAGTAAAGATGTCATCCACTAGGTCAATAATGAATTCCTAACACCCGTCCCTTGCTAATATGAAATTTTCTCAAGTCTGATCTGACAGACCAGCAACATGAATTACAGAACCAGCAATGCATAAACTCAATGAAAAGCTCACAACTCACTCATTTCTCACTCAAATTACATGAAAACTGATGCAAAACACTCTTAAAATGATGGCGCCTAGTTTAGTAATGAAAAAGGGCAGCTAAAAGTGGCTATTAATTAATGGCACGGATCCCAAAGCACTCCAGAAAGTAGGGCTTTCAAGAAATGACGAATTTGCTTTATAAAATCAGAAACTTCATTAAAAATCCCACAAATTTGCAAGTAAGGTCGCCCCAAGTAGAGAAGATGATATGACCAACACCCAGAACAATATCTTTTTTTATTTTTGATATATGAATGAAACTTCGAATCAGCTATGATATTCAGCAACTCCAGAATATGACAGAAAATGCAAGTACTCAGCTACAAAATGCAAGATCATCAAAACAATGCAAAACCTCACTACAAATTCACTCAAAACAAGCAAACCTCTCTACTAGGTGCTATCTCTCAAGCACGAAGTCGAGCCCAAGCTAGGAGGCATTCATTCCTCGAAGCAATCCAGCAACCATTTCGGCAGCATAACAATACTCAAGATATCAGATAATGAAAATGAAGACCAAGACCTCCTTTTATAAACTTGTGATGACTTTTCCAGAAGCTTCTAGAAACCCTAACTTTCAAATTTGACTGTCTTCTTTTCCCTCCAATTTGGGCGCCCCCTTTCTCAAGGTTTAATTTAACTTTATTTTAAAATCTTTTCCTTCATAAAAAGGCATCCTTTTCTCCAAGTAATATTTTTTGACTTTAGAAATATAAAATATTTCCTTCATGAGACAATACCCCTCAAGGTCCCCTTCTTTAAAACAACTTAAAGTCATAATACTAGGACAAGGGGTTATTTTATAAAATAAAACATTATTGTCATTAAAATACTTATTCCTCCAAAATGAACCCCTTATGCCAAAATTCAGAATTACCCAATGAACTGCCAGAAGAGGAAAGTTGACCGAGCTGGTGCTGACTGGACCACTGCCAAAAATAGGATTTACTAAAAATAGTAAATTCGGAAAGTTGCTTGGAATGTAATGCATGCGCCACCATTGCGAAGCTCTCTGAAAACCCAGAAGGAATCCAGAATCCGAACACCCAAACTCCAACAAACAAAACCCTGAATCTTCAAGAGAACTCACCAAGCAGCCGGAAACCCTAATTCTGTCTCTGATTAGCCAACAGCACACCAGGAAAAGGCCATCAATCACTGAAAGGAGCAATGCTAAAAACGGGGACATTACAATCCGCCCTTCCCAAAATTGCTTGTCCTCAAGCAATACCACCATAACTCCATAAAACTTAAGACTGATCCATACCAAAACAAGTATGATCCCAGGTTCCCAAACCCATCTCAGGAAGGTCCCACCATGCCGATGCTGCACCACTCTGATCACATTCGTGAAAACATCATGCCAATGCTGCACTAACCTTCCTTGTAACCCCAAAGTGTTACTATCCATGATACTCAAACTGAAAGATCTTAAAGGACTGAGACCAGCTTCATGCGACGTCTCATGTCCAAGAGGCCCAAAGTCAACAGTAACAATCATACCACTGTCAACCACAATTCTAGGCAAGAAGGATAGGCTGCTCATCTCAAAATCAAACTCCTCAACATACCTCCACATGGTAACAAACGAAGCCCTGATGGTAAAAGTGTCATCTTCAAATCTCCTTGCAAAGAGGAAATCAATCCTTTGCAAGAGCTCAACCAACTCATACTCACGTCTCCTCATGGAGCTACTATGCACCAACTGAATTATACTGACACCACCAAGAAGAATACAAAAAACTCTCATAGTTCCAACCTCATGAGTCTCAGAATGATGAATCAAAACAAGTTGTAGTTCGCTGTCCCGAACCAACAATGAGAGAAAACTCTCAAGGTTAACACCACAAACATTCATAAGATGAACTCCGAGAATAGGATAAGTGTGAAGGAACAAATAATATCTGCTATTCAAGGCTGAAGTCAGTGAAGTGCAATATGATTTTAGTACTTCACACAAGAAAAAACAGCAGCACCAAAGAAATGCCCAAGTGTGAGTGTATGAGATGAGCATAGAGTTGCAAGTTAATCTCTCAAAAATGGCAGGAAAACATACTAGAGCAATCCCCAACTGAAAACTACCACCCTTTTTGCAAGTGATGAAGGACAAACTCTTCCGAACGAGAGTAACTCCACAAGTAAGATGGCTGGTCTGCCTCCAACCAGCAAGCTCATGTCCCAAAATCTGCCATTGTCTTGCCCAAGGATCAACGTCAAGAGTAACCAACTGTTCATCTTTCCAACCCATACTCAAAATTTCTCTCCAATCCATTTGTTGATGAACAAATGGGGCCATCAAGTGGTTGGTGAAGAGAAGAACAACACCCAAAGGTCTGAAAATTTGATCACTAACCCACCAAAAGTTCCTCTTTCCACCAGCCAAAAACTCCATCAACCCAAGTTGAGAATCCCAAGCATGGATACCCAATCGAAAGTGATTTTCAACACTCTGAAAAGAGAATTCAACACAACCCCAAGTGCTGGTCAAAACCAAGTGCATACTCATAAAATAGGCATCCCCTTTGATGAACCTTTGAAACCAACCCATGAAAGCTTCAACAACACTGGAACACGAAACATAAGATGACTTCAAATCCAACTCCCAAAATTGATTAGCATCACTCAACCCAAGGAATGGATTGAGAAGAATGCAAACACCATGTTCTGGTTCTTCTTTGTTCCCTTCTTCATGAGTAACAAGACTAAAATCTTCGCTTCTTGCTGCTGTACTGAAGTTGCCAGTAGCTACCAAATCTTGCCTTGTTAACACCTTGGTGTCGAAGATGTTGAAATCTCCTCGAATCAACACTTCCCATGTATAGACTTCATCCTCAAACCCACTTATGCATTCATTACTAATCAATAGACGTAGCACTTCCTCATGGAGTGATATCGAAGCATCCAAGCACTGGAAACCAAACTCAATTTCATTCTCCATTTCATCCTCTACTTCATAGAGAGGATTATCATAACTTTTCTCATCACCTTCTTGAAAAAGAGGATTGTCATAAACTTGAAAGTCATTCCTTTCATCTTGCTGCTCCAAATCTGCACATGCAACCTTTGATTTTCTTGTGAAACCTTCAAGATCAAACTCCTCTTGAAGACTATCAATCTCATCAATTACTTGCTTGATTTCTCCAGCTCTTCGTGCATCCTCTTGCTCCTTGAAAAGTTTGAAATCTGCAAACTGATCTTCAACCTTTCTTAGAGCCAACTGAGTTTCTTTCAACTTGTCCTTTGTTGATTTAAGCTCCAAAGTGAGCTCATCAACCATACTCTCCCTTTCTTCGAAAACAATGAAGGCCTTCTTTGCAGATTCAACGGCATGATCTCTATCTTCAATCAAGCCTATGTACTCGGATTTCATGGTCTCCAAGGAATCTTTGATTAGTTGCAATTTAGGAAGAGCAACTTCATCCTTAACTCCACTTTGTCTCTCTTCAAACTGAGCCTTCCAATAGAGATCATCAACCAAATTGTGTGTGTGATCAAATAGGGATAGCGCTTGCACTTCTTTTTCAAAAGATACCTTGCATTGATCTTTCCACTCATGAACATGCAAAGATGGTGAACTGCTGATAGGCTGCAACTGAAAATCAGAACTTTGTTTTTCATCTTTGCTACCCTCATAGCTGCTCCAAGACTCCTTTCCTTCACCACCTACTAGCTGAAATTGCTCAATATCACAAAGAGAATTAGACTCCACAAATTCTTCAATCCAATGCTTACAACCAGCTTCAAGCATTGATAAATTGGATTTGTGTTTAGGAACTCCATCAAACTTTCCATCGTCAAGAGCCATATGATCTTCAAGCTCCACTTCCACTTCACTGTCTTCATGATCAAAGTTTATGGCAGCCCCCTCATAGCTTGCAAAGCAATCAGAATTTTGAACTTCATCAGGATCAAAGGGAAACTCATCCCACACAATTTCTTTGTCATCACTAAATGCCTTCACTCCTGGATCCCAAGTGCTAGAGGATTGATTGTTTTGATCAAAAGGAAAGTGCTCTTTGTGCTTCTCTTGGAGGGTTGACTCTTTGAATAGGTCACCACCCAACTCACTTAAACTGATATCTTCATACATACCTCCCTTCAATGGCTTGGTTTGAAGATCAAACCCAAAACCACCCTTGACACTGTCACTAAAATGAAGTAAAGAATCTTTAGTGCTAGCTGTTTGGGAAACCTTATCATCTATATCTTCAATGAACCCATCATCTATAGGTATTTTTCTGATCTCATCATGAATAGTCATATGTATGCCAAAAAGGTCTTCTTGATCACTTGTCATAACTTCATCTTGTGCAAACTCTTGAGGAGTTTGAACAGTAACAAGAGGAAAACTATCCATCACTAAATCTTCAACAAGAGGAGGTACAAAGACATCGAAATCATTACCAACATCATCACTTTGGTAACGGTCATAAGCTGATTCAAAGACACCAATAGTATTTCCTTCATCTTGCTCTTCTTCACTTGCTATCACATGCAAGTCAAGGGGCGTATTATGAGTCTCTACCCTTAACTCTTCACTTGCCAAGGTATCTTCATCAAGCTCACGTTCATTTTGATGTGATATGTGCACCTTGTTTGTGCCATCTTCAATGCTAGATGACTGATTTTTCTCTTCAACTTGCATATTTGTCGGCTGCAATTCACAAATAGGCACTTCATCTCCTTCCTTCTTTGATTCTTCAACCAAAGCTTGTTCTGCTTCCCTTTTTATCATTTTCCTAATGTGGTCCACCATCTTCGACTTTTCGGGCTCCAGTGACGCCACACACTTCAAATGGGAATCAAATGAAACATTGTACCTATAATCATCTGGCATGTTTTGATATTGCTCACGGAGTTTGGCAGCCTCATCTTCACATTGTCTTTTAAACTGTTTGGCATATTCAATGAAGTCCCTTACGACATCACTAACCTTTCCTTCCTCAGATGCCATAGTTGAATCTGACTTCTCACGACCCATAGACCTTAGAAAATGCAACATCTTTGAAACTTCTGAAAGCTAATACTGAACTCAGCTCTGACCTCTGATGTAGAATCTGTTTTCTCTGTCAAGTGAACTTTGATGGGCACAGGATGGCAGGATCTTGGCTCTGATACCACTGTAAAATACCGAACCAATTTTTTTGATTTTTGAATTACAATCAGCAATGCAACACACCCGTTAGGGTTAGATAAATCAAACCAGCAGTTACAATATAACTCTTTGCCAAGAATGCGCACTCAATCTCAACAAGAGAGAGGCTGTCATATGGCAAGAGGATCGTCAGTACAATAAATCAGAACTGCAACTGAAAGTAACTCAACACCAAGTATGTGCTACCCAAACCAGAATGGAATGAGGCGACCATTTGGTGGAGATTTAAAGAAATACAAATGCAACTTCGAATAAACTCAACACCCAGAATGTGCTTTCAAACCCGGAGTGGGAATGGAGCTACCATAGGGCGGAGATGTACGATATTACAATGCAAATCAAAGTAAATAGGCGGCAAGCCAGCCTCTTCCACTTATTCAGTGGGCAATTACAAACATGATAAGCAAAACTGAGAGAAATGCTGACAGTACTACTGTTCAGCTTACAATGAGAAGTAGAATGCCTGCAAGATCAAGGATTTAAGCTCTACAAGTTGCTGCAATAGTAAAGATGTCATCCACTAGGTCAATAATGAATTCCTAACACCCGTCCTTGCTAATATGCAATTTTCTCAAGTCTGATCTGACAGACCAGCAACATGAATTACAGAACCAGCAATGCATAAACTCAATGAAAAGCTCACAACTCACTCATTTCTCACTCAAATTACATGAAAACTGATGCAAAACACTCTTAAAATGATGGCGCCTAGTTTAGTAATGAAAAAGGGCAGCTAAAAGTGGCTATTAATTAATGGCACGGATCCCAAAGCACTCCAGAAAGTAGGGCTTTCAAGAAATGACGAATTTGCTTTATAAAATCAGAAACTTCATTAAAAATCCCACAAATTTGCAAGTAAGGTCGCCCCAAGTAGAGAAGATGATATGACCAACACCCAGAACAATATCTTTTTTTATTTTTGATATATGAATGAAACTTCGAATCAGCTATGATATTCAGCAACTCTAGAATATGACAGAAAATGCAAGTACTCAGCTACAAAATGCAAGATCATCAAAACAATGCAAAACCTCACTACAAATTCACTCAAAACAAGCAAACCTCTCTACTAGGTGCTATCTCTCAAGCACGAAGTCGAGCCCAAGCTAGGAGGCATTCATTCCTCGAAGCAATCCAGCAACCATTTCGGCAGCATAACAATACTCAAGATATCAGATAATGAAAATGAAGACCAAGACCTCCTTTTATAAACTTGTGATGACTTTTCCAGAAGCTTCTAGAAACCCTAACTTTCAAATTTGACTGTCTTCTTTTCCCTCCAATTTGGGCGCCCCCTTTCTCAAGGTTTAATTTAACTTTATTTTAAAATCTTTTCCTTCATAAAAAGGCGTCCTTTTCTCCAAGTAATATTTTTTGACTTTAGAAATATAAAATATTTCCTTCATGAGACAATACCCCTCAAGGTCCCCTTCTTTAAAACAACTTAAAGTCATAATACTAGGACAAGGGGTTATTTTATAAAATAAAACATTATTGTCATTAAAATACTTATTCCTCCAAAATGAACCCCTTATGCCAAAATTCAGAATTACCCAATGAACTGCCAGAAGAGGAAAGTTGACCGAGCTGGTGCTGACTGGACCACTGCCAAAAATAGGATTTACTAAAAATAGTAAATTCGGAAAGTTGCTTGGAATGTAATGCATGCGCCACCATTGCGAAGCTCTCTGAAAACCCAGAAGGAATCCAGAATCCGAACACCCAAACTCCAACAAACAAAACCCTGAATCTTCAAGAGAACTCACCAAGCAGCCGGAAACCCTAATTCTGTCTCTGATTAGCCAACACACACCAAGAAAAGGCCATCAATCACTGAAAGGAGCAATGCTAAAATGGGGACATTACTGGCTACACAACTCACCTATTGAGGTCAACTAGGTATATTTTTCTATCACCCTTCACATGCACACACTGCATAGGTGAAACACTCAACAATCCTTTTCAAGTACACTCCATGATGCAGTAGGGACCTATAGCTTCATCAATAGAAAGGTTGACAACATTTAGAGGGGCTTGTTGAAGGTATCCACAACACTTACCTATCAAAAATTTCAAATTTTTCCACCAACTTAATTACATGTCATCCAGATACACTTCATTTTTTTGTACCTATAGCTATATAGCTATCATTTCATTACATGTAGCCTACCCCATCATATCCCACGTTGCATTCCTCAATTTCCATGCATTCAGGAGATCAATTCATATCCCATAAGCCATACATTATGTAACCTTTCCATTACCACATTCCAAGTTTTCATTTCATATATCACCAATTGCAATTAAGGAACAGTCAAATCATACTCATGTTGTGGATACTCCTAATCAACTTCACACAAGCTATGTTCAATTCACTCCACTTTGACAGGTACACATATTACTTTTCCATAATTAGCATAGATTTTCATTGTTCTTTGACATATTTACAATTTTAATTTTGCATGATTCATTTAATTATCATATTTCCATTAGATATCATAATACCCTTAGCCACCGAAAGTACAATTAAATGAGGTCTCTTAACACCTTAAGTTGGGGAGGGAGAGTATATTTTCTTGGTTTTCAAAATTTTCTTAAGCCAAAATCAAGCCACCAAAAACCTTTTTGCATCCCTTTGTCATTCGTGTCATTTGCTTTTCCCCATTTCCAAGCCATTTCAAGCTCGTAGAGAAAGGAGTTGAATTGAAAAAACCTAAGTATATAGACAAGAAGGATTGGTGTGGTTGAAGTTGTAAATAGGAAATTTGAGTAGAAACATAGTATTTTACCATCATGGGTGGAGATATAGTTCACAAGGAACCATCTACACATCAACAAATATTGGAAGATAGGTTAGTTTTGCCTATTTTTAGATAATCGGGATGGTTGCATTATTTCTTAAAGTTGATAGAATATAGTGAGGATATGACACAACAATTTGCAAAAACACTTCTGAATGATGAAGCCACTGTTTGAGGGTTAAAGTTTGATGCTTGGGAAGCTGCAATTGCAAAAAAGCCAAGCTTGCTAAGAGAAAAAGATGAATTCCTAGTTCGGGCAAATGCTATAGTTGCAAGAGATGAATTCAGGGAACATGAAGATAACCTTGACTCAACATCCCAAGGTACTAAAAGGTTATCATTTCCATGGGTATGGGCTTTTGTTGCTGCATATATTATTAAATATCTTACATGTGATGGTAGGTAGTCTCTTTTATACATAGTACATTTCAAGCTTTTGAGCCACCTTCATCATAATAGGAGGGTCAATGTTCCCAATTTTATGTATAACCTATTGAAACAAATGAGTTCTGAATATAAAAGAAAGAGAAACAATACAACACTATCACATTAGTGCTTAGTTACCCTATTGGTAAAAGGAATTTTAAGGGTTAAACATGCACATGTTTCATGGGAAAGCTTCTTAATTTGTAATCATATTAGTCACATTCTTGAGGAACCAACTATCCCAGAAAATTTGAAATCACCTGTTGCATCACTGAGGGAAATTCCCTCCAGTTCACCTGCTACTTCACCTACCTACAATAGAGGTGAACTTGAGGAGTAGAGTATGCAAAATTCACCACTTTTAGCCTCTAAGCAACCTACAATAAAGGATATCCAAGAAACCCCACCTTCTTCCAAAACACCAAGAACCAGAAAAAGGAAAGGTGGATCTTCCTCTGAACCCAAGAAAGTGCAGAAGAAGAAACCCACCTAGCCAAGGTATTCACACCGCCTAAAAAATAAGGGTGTTATGAGGGGTTCAATCAAAAAGTAGGAGAAAGAAGAGACTGTGACAGTAGAAGCAGATTCAAATCTGAAGGAATTTTTTTTGGGAATGTTCATACACTAGTTAAAATAAAATGGTATATCTCAACCACCTCTGAATCCAACTCAGAATGTTTTTGTTGCTAATAAGACAAGGAAGAAAACCCCACAAAGCCCTAATAGTGAGGGTTGTCATTATACTATGGGTGATGATGATTAGCTTTTAGAGAAGGATAAAAATTTGTTTATAGAAGAAATGATTGTCAAGAAAGAGTTGCAAGAAGCATTAGATAGAATCAAACAATTAGGGGAATTGGTAAAGTCTTATAAATAGAGAGATAAGGAAAGAGACTTGAAAATTAAGGAGTTGGATGAGAAGCTTCACATATATGGGCATGGGTCTAAACTAGACTTACTTGCACAACTTTCCATGGTGAAGGTGGGAAATACAGAGATTGCAGTTGAAAGTAGAAGACCCCCTTCACAAGAACTCCAACTTATCACACTACAATGTCTCTAGGATATCAGTTATGGAAAACAACTCAAGAATTCTCCTAGCAAAGAGAAGAGTGGGAGAAGGAAAATGAAAAGATGATTTCAGACCATAATAGAGTATTGGAAAGCAAGGAAGTTGAATTGAAAAAGATGATAGTTAAAATTGAGGAGATAGTAGACAAGGTTGCACAAATCATCAAGTGCAGGTCTCCTGCTAGAATTTATGCTTTATTTTTATAGGAGAAATTCCTAAGTTTCCAATTCAATCAACTGATCAGTAACTTTCCAATTGATCTTTTTAAATATTTTTGTTAATTCTACACCTAATATTCATGATCAGTTGTGTGAATTTTATTTGCATAACTATAATATGTCAAACAATACAAAATGGAACCCATTGATATTTGTGGCTGATTTACAAATTAGGGCATTAGCTTCCTACTTCAGAAATGAGACACAAAGGGGTGAAATTATGCAAGATTATGTTGAAAGATAGAAATTGATTGCTCTTCAGGTCAGAAAAGAATCCAAGAACCCCAGTGTAATAATAGAATAATGGAAATAAATTTTGAGGTACAAGGGTGTAGGTAGGATAATTATGAATTTAAGACTAAATGATCATGAGAGGATGTAGAGACTAACTGTAGGTCTTATCCATCATTCTTTTCATTTTGTACAAGAAAGATGGGATAGTTTGACCCCTGAATTGTAGAAAAAGGAACCTCACTCTATATACAACTTTATAGCCATGCTTGAAAGGATCCGTAGGTACATGGACATCGCCAAATACAAGGGAATTACATGGGTACCTCTAACCTTCTCTCCACCTATGCTTCTCTACCTAGTGCCACATTAGACAAGAGAAAAGAATGAAGAATGTGAGGAAGCTAAGAATGTCAGATGAGAAAGGCTTTCATGCTATGGAGCTTTTTACTTGAAGCAACTGAAAGGGGTGGATATGATAACAGATCTCAGGTAGATGACCTTGCAGTATAAACTCTAGTCTTCAAATTTATTTGCTTGAGGACAAACAAATGTCTAGTTGGGGAAAATGATGAGTCCAATCATTAGCTAGTTTTTTGTTGTTTAGTACATGCTTTTAGACATTCCTAGATACTCATTTCATACATATTCCTGAACTTTAGTATCTTTTTATAATCATCATGCAACTTGAACCTGGTTTTAGTATATGGAAGGTATGTTAGAAATTGCATGGTTAAAATGTGTGAATGTGTATGGGATGTAATGTATCTCTATGTTTAAATCATGGTTATTAGTATTGTGTATATGTTTTAGTGAACTAAATCTTTGTAGCCAAGAAGCTAGAGCAAGCAAAACTATAACTCGTAACAACTAAGGAGTGCAACTCGCAACCAAAGGAGTTTTAGATAGCGATGCAGGGGAAGTTCTAGAATAAGAACACAACAGTTACAGAATTGGAGGTGTCTATTTATCAAGATGATTGTGAGTCATGTCATGTCATTTAATAAGACTACTGAAGGAGAAGAAACCTGCTATGATTGGGAATCCAGCGTGATCATTTCCACAGTACAGGTTTCAGTTTTACTATTGTAGTAGAGTTGCAGTCCTAATCAACTTCTTCTACCTTTTCAGTTATGTTTTAGACATTGTCACACTCTATTTTATAGGAGAGTGGTGAGTTGTATTTAGATTTTTGTTTTGAGTCCTTGTTTCAATAAGACTCCCCCACACCTATGTATATATGGTTCAGTGGTCGAGGAGAATAACAAGCATAGCATATAGATATCTTTAGATAGTTTTTCTGTTACACAACAATACTCTTGTTTCTAGTTATGTTATATGAATAGGATATACTTGAATATTCTTATTAGATTATGAGATCTTGAGTTATGCAATGAAGAGGTTTTCAATTATTGTTATGGTTAATTGATTTGAGAAGTTAGATTGAGTTTATCCTATGGAGATAGTCACTTGAGCAAGGGCCACTCAAGGTAACTGTTCCCCACTTTAATTTTTGCACATTTATTTTTGTTGTTATAGTAGTTACCTTCATTATTGCATTGTCTTAATAAGATTCTTCATGTGGTAAATGTGAATGAAATCATGAATAAGATTTCATCTTATATTTCATGCTTTGTTTGTCTCAATGCATTATCCTCCAGAGTAAGTCACAATTAGTAGCATTAGTTAGTTACAGAGTTTAGTTTTGACAGTGAACTGGTCATAATCTTTAGTTGTAAGTACCCATAGCAATAGTTGTAGATTCAATTCTTTTTAATGTTATGCAGTTTATGTTTTCCTTACGTGTAACACCTATACTAGGATGATATAGGCAATATAAGAGTCTTTGAATGTACATACAGTGCCAACATCATCACAAGCTTACGTTAGCCCTGGTTGATAATTAAATGGAGTATTTATAAGGGTTTAATGGACTGTTCAGTTAGGTACCCCCTCTAAATTATGTGAATATCACCAATTTTACTGAGAATTAGTTGGGCCTTACAAGTTTCATGAAGAGTCACAATGACATGAGGAGTCTCATAGCCCGGTACTTCTATAATAGCAATGATGATATCACCATTCAATTATCCAAACTAGAGTCAAGTGATCCACTTGGAACTATTTAATGATATATCTAATATTTAGAATTAATGACACATGTCATGAGAGAGGTTGTTGATATTACAAGGAAGTTAGAAAGTAATCACTATCCCCAATTTTATAGAAGGCTTAGAGTATTCACACTTTTTTGAGGGTGAGTGCCATGAAGAGTTCACTAAAATCTTTCTCTCTCATGGGTGACCTATCATAGAGGTACTTGAAATGAAGCACAATTAGAACCCTACATGAATGGCCCCTTATTTTGGTGGTTGGGATGGTAAATTTCTAGAGGAATTATATTATATTGAGTTTAGATTTCACAATTTTCACCTCAAGCTACAAACTAAAATAACAACATTGCAATATTGGAGCATAAATTAATGAGTTTGTGCATATTTCCTAGAAATTAAGAGAAGATCTAGATGATCAAAGTCTTAGATTTCAATCATATCTTGCACATCACACTTAACTCACAAAATTTAAAAATACTAAGGTAATGGACAAGGGAAAAAAATATTGAGAAAGATAAATAAATTGTTGATAAAGACAAGGAAATTGTTAAACTAAGACTTTCCAATAAGAAGGGAAAAGCTCAATTGATGGAGGTAGTACAAATGGTTAAAGCTTCTTGAGAGAGGGAGCTCACAATTTGAAGCAAAGAATAAAGGAGGTTTGATTATGTGAAAAATAGGGTTTACCAAAATGAAATGAATCAAGATGATAAACCACTAGAATTTTCCACACTAAACACTACAATTCATGCAATTATGAGGGCCAAACATGATGCAAATAATAATAAAAAAATTGACCCTAACTGTTATAGCAACTATGAGGGGAGTTTTTAGAGCTTAAAATGGTGTGTACCTTGCTGCAAGAAGCCTATTTTTAGGGCACAAAGGACTCATTCGCCTTTAGTGGCGAATGGGTCCTCGTTAGGGTTTTTGAAACTGAGATATGGGTTATTTTCCTTGATGTCTACACTCTCAGATTCCTAATTGTCATCTCTTGAAAACCTGTAACAAATTTTGTAGCTTCAATTCTTTGTTCTTGCACTATGAAGGTCAACTTTGCAGCTTGATGACTTTGACAATTTTTATCTAAACTTCTTCTCCACTTGATCTTCAACCTATAAATCTGCAAACACACACTCAAGGGAAGAAAAACTTGTTGATTGTTAGTGAATAGGGGTTTTCCTAAGTCAAACCCCTTGTAGGTAATTAAACCAAATGATGAAATAATGAAATTGAAGCATGAACATGAAATGATGCAATGTTGATACCTTGGAAGTTGTCTTGGAAGATAAATCTATAATCTAACATGTAGTGGCCATGAAGAATGTCAATATTGATCTCAAATAAGATGTAAACAATGCTTGCAAGTAGATATTCAATGCTACATTCACTATCTTAGCTCAACAACATGCATGCATGCACTAAACCCTTGACATGATGAAATGATCTTGAATTGTTGCAATAAACTCTTGATAATCTGCCTTGAAATTCCTTTGAAATTATCTTGTAAACTCTATAATGCTCTTGTGAATGTACTCTTGAGTGCTCATGAAAATCTAGGATGAAACTATGTGAATTAACTCCTTATTTATACTAAATCAAGAGATTAACCCCATAATTCAAATAATTCAAGCTGACACCAGATCTGGAAATAAACATAATTAAAATACTGCCAGAATGAAATTCAAAAAGAGGGTCCTCATTAAGGGAGGACCCATTCGCCACCTAGGGTGAATGGGTCCCGCACTAGGCATGTCGGGGATCATCATGGAAAAATAGGCCCTTAAGTGGCAAAAAAATTAGAAAAATCATAGTTAGGCAACTTGATGTAAAAATTTGAATAAGTTATCTATATTATTTCAAAAATGTGTAAGAATAGAATCTATAGAAAATTGAATGTAGTTTTAAACTACTAGGTTTATTTTTTTTTATTTTTAAAAATCTATTTGGTGAAAATTTGAAATTTCAATGCAGAGTACTTAAATTTCAAGGAAAAAATAAGTAGGTGTTTGTTTGACCACCCTAACCACAATAAAATTATAATATTTTTCATAAGATTTTAGATGTAGGTAGAGGACTCATGTCCCAATGTGATACATATTTTTGTATTTTTTTCCAAGTAAATAATTAATTAACATGTTTTTATTACAACTTTTAAAAATATAAAACTCATATGTCTAACCACCTTAACTTGGTCAAAACTTCATGAAATTCAATTTTTTTTTAATCCTATAATATACAAAGCATAGAATGTGACGATGTTTTAGATTCAAAAATGGGGATCGCTTTGAAAGCTATAGAGTTTTTTTTCAATCAACCTATCAATTAGGACTTTAGTCATAATTCAAATGGAAAAATAAATAATAATTATTTATTAAATTCAAAATAAAGCATAATTTATATTGGTGGAAAGCTAAGAATCTCTTTAAAAACCCCTTTCATTTCATCATTTTTGGGTAAAAAAGTCGCCACCACATACCCTATATATTCCATCATATTGCCACTTTTGGCCCATCATGATCCCTGCACATACCCCTGTTGTTTTCCAGACCTTGCCTTCTGGGAATGAAAGTACATCAAAACCCATGTAGAATCTGCAAATAAAGGGGGTCCTATAGAGGAGAGGACCCATTTGCCACCTAGGGTGAATGGGTCCTAGCACCAATTCTAGGACCCTCAAATTTTCCCAATTAAATGTTATGTAATTTGAATTATGGGTGTCAAGATAGATCTTTGGGAGGTGTCACAAATAAGGCTTAAAGAATTAAATTTGAATTAAAGGGGCTAATTAACTCTAATTAACAACAATTAATTAAGAGGACCCTAGATAAGTGTGAAAGTGTGTTACAACACTTTACAACACCATAAATAGGGTACAAATTAAGTACATTTTATTAAAAAGGTGCCCAAGATTAAATGTGAATGTGTACAACACATTACAACATTAAACCTAGGAAAAATTAGGTTAATTCAATGACAATTATTCCCAAATCAAGTAAGGAAAAGGGATACTTTTTTCATTACTACAAGGTCTACAAATTATGAATCATTTCTTCTCAACACTTGACTCCTTTCTTTTTTGTGTATAAACAACTAGGGATGTCTTCTTACCCAAATCCTCAATAATGATGGTTCTATCTACTTTACATTATTTGGTAGATGAATTTTCTTTTAGAGGGTTGATATAGATAGATAGAACATACATTTTTTATCATTTACATTAGTTATATTGTACCTTCAATTAGTTGAAAAGTGTAGTAATGCCTCATTGGTTGATTGAATTAGTTTTAGGTAGTTGGCAACAATTACTTTTCTTTGGAAATCATTGGTAAGTTTATATACTTATCTTGTTTGGGAATATGGATCGTGTTGTTGGAAATTATTCCTTATCCCATTTTTTTTTATGGGCATATTAATGAATAAAAGAAATAAACTATTATATTGTATGTATAAACCAATTTATTGCCTATGTAGGTAAAACTTGAATATTTGGGGGCCCAATGATGGAGCAGAGAATGGGTGTGTGGGTGGATGCTATAGACATATATCTACCACTTTAGGAAACAAAGATCTTTTCCCATGACAAATGGAATAGATGGAGAAAATCAAGGAATGTAGAGGAAAACCAATGTGGCGAGCATTCTAGAGGGCACATAGAAATCCCCATTCGTCAAAGAATGAACCTAAGTGGGCAGAAACTAGAAAACATGTATGGCATGTGGAAGGATAATAGGAAAAATTACATAGGAACACAATTCGCCAATTGGTAATAAGAAAACCATGATGGATAGGGGAGAAGGGAACCGACAAGAATAGATCTTTAAAGTAATGGGAGGCCTAGAGTAACCGTCTCATATGATAGGTATGGTTGGCATGGGAAAAAGGAAGGAGAGAACTTAAAAAAGTGGAAGAATAGAGTTATGTTGGGGTGGAAAAGTTGGGAAAAGAGGGATCAAAATGACCCACAAAAGAAAGGAGAGTAGCATTAGTATGAGGACCCTAGTGAGTAGATCCCTCCCTTTGCAACAAGAGAAAATGTAATCTGCCTAAATCAAAAGGAAAGAGAGGAGCAAAACTGGTGAAACAATGAGAAGTAATAGAAGGCCTAGTAAAATTGGGGAAAGAAGGGATGGTGTGATAGATCCACAATCCTAGGTATGGGAGATTGTAACGAAGGAAATAAGATGAATAGAAAAGCCATGGTTATACTACCAAAATATCTCTAGAAAACAAATAACTTCTTGAAAGAATGCAACATTTTTGAAAAATAGTGTGGTAGAGGATGCACAAGAAGAAAGCTCCAACATTGATGGATGAACATATGTGGAGAAGAGGTAAGCATTAAATTTCTACCTCATAATTTTATTTTAGTGGAATGCTCAACAAAGAAACTAAATAAATCAATCATGGAAGAAAGAATCTTGATGATCAACGATGTTGGATTTTACCTCAAAGATTGGGAACCAAAATTTGATTTGACAAAACATGAAATAGAGAAAATAACTATTTAGATAAATCTTTACAATCTTCCAATGGAATATTGGAGCAAGGAGGTCTTAGAACTTATTGGGGAAGAACTATGATCATTTATCTGCATAGGCAAAAACCTACTTCAAGGGAAGCAAAACACTCAGGCAAGGATCTGTGTGGAGATAAATCCTAAAGGAACCCAATGGGATGAATTAGAGATCATCTCAAAGGAAGGGAGGTGGTTGCAAAAGTGGAATAAGATGTTTCTCCAAAGCCATTGGGGTTATCAAAATTAGTTAGGGCCACTACCGAGCTAGCCAAATGACGTGAAGCAAGAATAGGAGATGGGAGGAGCTTGGGGATGGGAGTCTTAGAGCCTATAGGAAATCCCATAGAGGAATCAAATGAACACCAAGAAGGGTCCATATAGACCAAGTGTTCCTTAAGTAGCTAGAAGTAGAGGAAGGGAAAAAGATAGCTAAGGAAGGCTAAAACCCCCCTGAAGGTGATGAAATTTCTGATTTGTTAAAACCCCTAGAGGAAGGGGAAGTAATGCAAGAAATGTGTGAGGAAGATTCCATTTTAGAAGTTGGATATGAATTTCTTGGGCTCATAGAGGCTCTAAGAAGGGAAACAAAAAAGAAAAATCTAGACGATGTGGTCAACAAGGACTTGCTTGATTTCAACTCAAAGGTAGGAAAAATGTTGGAGGAAGGTGAATTTTGGGAGGAAGAGGGAAACACCATCCTAGATGAGCCAATAAAGGTAGAAAATTTAAAAACAACCCCCTAGACATCATGGAAGTTAGGAATTAAACAAAAGGATCTATAAAATAAATCCCCATACTATGGAGAAGGGAAGACAAAAGGTAGAAAAAAAAACATAGAGAAGAGAATCATAGATGGGAATTTAGAGGGGTAGGTCAAAATCGCTAGAATGCTAAGGTCTGGGAAGGGTATTCCCCTTCTCGGGGAGCAATGAGGATCCTATCCTAAAATGTTAGGGGCTTATACACCCCTAACAAAAAGTCACTGGTAAGGCATTGCATAGAGATGACGATGACATATATCTTCTTGATTCATGAGTCTAAGATGAATAGCCTAGATGTTGAAATATTTACAAGTAAATACAAGGTATGGAACACTAAAATAGTCGAGTATGAAGGTGCCTTTGGAGGTTTGATCACACTTTGGAGACCTTAGTAAGTTTAAGTAGAAAGGTTGGAAGAAGACGAGCACTGGCTAGTGTATAAGGTAAGGAGCTTATCTTCAAATCTATTATATACCATGATTAATATTTACGACCCTTCTTCTTGCATTAAAAAAAGAGACTTAGGGTGAAATTAAGAACTTTTTTGCATTAGCATCAACTAAAACATTCATTCTGGGAGGGGACTTCAATGCCATCCTACATAGTCATGATAAAAGTAGGGTAGTGCAAAGAAAGTATCGGTCACAAATATATTTTGAGGATTTTGTGGGGGAAAACCAGTTGTATATTTAGATGTCTAATGGAAATTACACTTGGACAAATAAGAGACTAGGTTTTAGCAGTATAGTAGAAAAATTGGATAGGTTTTTTCTCAAGGGAGATTTGGTCTCATTTCCCTCTTCCCTGGAAGGCAACATTGTCCCATAGTCTAGATTGGATCATTATATGATCCAACTCGACATTCTAGGGACAAAAGGTCTCTTATATATCCTTACAAGTTCGACAACATGTGGATGAAAGACCATAGTTTCTTTAAGGTGGTAAAACAATTTTGGGAAGAAGTGAATCCAAATGAAACAAGATGTTTGGTGTAGCAACAAAACTAAAATTGATCAAACAAAAACTAAAATAATGGAACAGAAATTAGTTCAAAAATATATTCGAAACAAAAACAAAATTGGAAGAAGAATTACGGGCTTTTAATGATGAATTTATATTAAAGGGAATGGATAGAGAGAAGTTTTTGAAAGAAAAGGAACTATTAAGGGATTATGAGGAGGTGCAAGACAAAGAAGAGATCTATTGGAGACAACAATCTAGGAAAAATTGGATCAAGGAGGGTGATAAAAATTCTAAATACTTTCATAATGTAACAAAAATTGACAGGGATATCAACTGAATCACAAAAATCAAGAAGGTTGATGGTGATATTCTAGAAAATCTTGAGGATATTTCCAAGGAAATAGTGGCATACTTTAAAAAAAATAAAATTAGGAACAACTGATTTGGAATCTCAAAAATAGCTTATATAGGGCATACCTCGGCTAGTAATAGAAGTACAAAATAAAATGTTGTTGGAAAGCTTCATGGAAGAGGAGATTAAATCAGCAGTAAACCAACTCCATTTGGAAAAAGCTCCATGTTCGGATGGCTTTCCAACAAGTTTCTTCCCAAAATATTGGGACTTAGTGGGAAAGGAAGTGACTGAAGCTATTGAAGATTCTAAGAAATCAGGCAAGGTGTTAAGATAAATAAATAACACATTTATCTCTCTCATCCCTAAGAAAGAAAATCTTGTGTCACTGGACGAGTTTCAACCCAAATAATTATATAACACTTTATACAAAATAATGGCAAAGGCATCAACAAACTGTTTATAACTAATTCTCCCATATTTAATCTCAAATGAACAAACGGGATTCATGTTGGGAAAATTGATCTTCGTAGGTGTGATAATAGCTCAAGAAGTGATCCACTCCATCTAAAGAAATAATTAATAATTTATGCTGATAAAATTGGATATAAAAAAGACATATGATTGAGTAGACTGAGGGTTTCTTTAAGTAATGGAGGCCTTTGGGTTCAACACACATTGGGTGAATTATATGTTTAACTACATTGCAAGCCCTAGATTTGCAATCCTCATAAATGGAACACTTGAAGGATACTTTTAGGCCTCTATAGGAATCAAGCAAGGTGATCCACTTTGACCCTTTCTTTTATAATTATGGTAGAAGCACTAGGAATAGTGATTTCCTTAGCAGAAACAAGCGATAGTTTGGAAGGAATTAAGGTCACAAGCAATGTGCTGCTGTAACTCACCAACAATTCATAGATGATACCATGCTTTTTGGTGTAGCAAAAAGAAGGGAGGAACAATAATTGAAGGAAATTCTAGATCTATACACTGCAACTTCAAGGAAAGAGGTAAGAGAAGCTAAATCTAAAGTATTCTTTTTTTCATACAAACCATAGGAAAGAACAAGAGATAATCAAATCCCTTAAGTTCAACAAAGGACAACTACCCAACACATATTTAGGTCTTCCTCTAGCAAAGGACTTGAGAAATGGAAAACTTTGGGATCCCCTCGAAGCCAAAGTCAACAATCAACTAACATCATGGAGAGGGAAGTGGTTATCATGGGTTGGGAGAATCATCATATTGAAGGCTGTCATATCTACAATTCCCATCTATCTATTGTCATTCCTTTCTCTCATAATAGGAACATGATAAAATTTAAACCAAATAATGATGATTTTTTTTTGGAAAGGATCCTTGGATCAAAATAAAATTGTGCTCATTGTATGGGACAAGATATGCAAATCAAAAGCTAAAGGGGGGATGGGGTTGAGAGATTTGTTGAATTAAAATGACACTAAGAGGGTGAATCGGTGTCTTAGCAGTTTGACCAATTTTCATATTCAAAACATAGCTTCAGTTTGATCTCAAATAGTATTACGATTAATGCATTCATTAGTTGAATGTAATCATTCATAAGCAGAATTGAAAATTGAAGCCAATGAGTATTTGAAACAACAACACAAAAAAGTAGAGAGCACACAGAAGAACCAAGATACAAAAGATTTGTTGAGCGGAAAACCCTCCTGGGGTAGAAAAACCACTCCTAAACTGCCTTACTGGCTTAATCTTCAAAACCACTTTTAACAATACCTTATAGGCTAAATTTCTGAGCACCAACTCAAGGAGCACCAACCCCTCATTTAGAGACAGCAATCTCAAGGAGCACCAACCCCTTACTCAGATTATAGAATTACAATAAAAATATATCAGAGGATCTCTTTGTTTATAGTTAAGTTCATAACACTCTGCTTCTAATACTCTAGGAGCAATGTCACAGTATTACATCCAGTTCCCTCTCTTGATTATGGCCAGAATAACTATCTCTCAGAATTACAGCCCAACAACATCTTCACAGTTTTCAACACTAGTTTTTATATACATTTCAAGTATGTTTGTTATCAAGAAATCTTCAACAAGTGTTTTTCACAAGATTCTGAAACTCTCTTTCTATTTTTAGAATCTGAAGCTGGATAATGATGATCTATAGATGATGGTAAAAATCAGAGTAATGCATATCCAGAAAGCTTTAATTTCTGCGCTGAGTCAGGAGATTTCAAATTGTAACTAAAATATTTTCATCAAAGCCATGTCTGCCTACAACAGAAAATCATAACCTCTAAAATCTCAGAGAATACCTTTCTAGAGATTCGATACCAACCAAAGAAGTCTGTATGCAACTATATTTAGAAAAATCCATTAAATCAAAAATGCAACAGCTCAAAAGGAAACTTGATGAATATCTTGTTATGTAATTGTTATGAGATTTGATGCCAATCCATGATGATGACCACATAGTTTTGAGTCTTCGTAACTATTCGCTGAGACAACAATATAGTTCTGCCGAAGGCATTTAAATTGCCAGACAATCCCTTTAGATATCACTTTCACCAAGAGCCATCAGAGTCGAGAAGAACACATAACAAATACATCATGTCTCATCGATAGGCTTCCTTAGAGTATTATTCATTCGCTGTCGCTGTGACATCCTACTGTCGGGGAGACGCTTTGTAGATTTTGCTGTGTTTCACTGAAAGACTTTATCCCTTATAAGTCGCTGTAACATAATAGTTCTCTCGCCAATACATCCTTTTGTTTGTCGCTATAACATAACAGAGTCGGGGAGAAGTCATACCGCCAACATTATGTTTCATCAAAGGTCACTTGATACACATTGTCACCATAACATATTGTTTTTCTTGCCGATGCACCTTCTAACTTGTATTTGTCGTATAGCCTACCATCATCAGGGAGACCTCTCTTAGACAGCTTGAATCATACCGAAAGTCTTTATCATTTTGAAGTTTCCAAGACAAGAGCACACTTACACCGAGATGTGTCCTTCATCCGCCTTCGCCAAGACAATGTGTAGTCAGGGTGACATCTCATAGAGCATCCTGTGTCTTACCGAAAGCTCATGTTTTCATTCCTGTCGCCATGACATAACGCTTTCGGGGAGACCTCATATAGATATCTTTGTTATACCAAAACACCTCGAATTCACCTCAGATCGCCAAGAGAGAACAAATCTCACATCGATAAAGTCCTTTTGAATTCCATCGGCGAGACATATCAAAGTTTGGGAGACCTCTTGTAGAGCACACCATGTCTTTCTGAAAGTCTTCATCCACTTGTGTGTCGCTGAGACAAGACAAACCTTTCGCTAAAAGCCCCTCATTAGACTTAGTCGCCAAGACTTGATGGGTTCGCTAAGACTCTACAATGAAACTCATGAGTCTTACCGAAATGTTTTATCCATTCATTCGATGTCGCTAAGACAATCCAGATCTTATGTTGATGAAGTCTCTTTATGTTTCATCGGCGAGACCGAAGGTCACTCGCCGAGACCTCTTGCCAAAAACCCTAGCTCTTACCGAAGAGACTACCTTTATGTTTTCGGTCGGTGTAACAAATCAAATTCACCAAGACCATTCTTCGATGCACATGAGTCATACCGAAATGCTTTATCCACTCTAATTTGCTAAGACATTACAAACCTCTTGCCGAAAGCCTTCCACAAGCATTAGTCGGTTAGACCAAGTGAAATCGCCAAGACCTCAGCCCGATACCGCTCAGTTTGGCCGAAGTTCTCTCAAAGAGTTGTTCGGTGAGACTCCTCCCAAAAAATAGATAAAACCTTTTGAGCATGAGTCAGTAAGACAAGAAGGACTCACTAAGACATTATATCGATAGCCACAACTCAAGCCGATAGACTTTCACATGCACTTGTCAGGGAGACATTACCTTTTCGCTAGGATGCTAAACTGAATACTCCAAGTCTAGCCAAAGTGAATCCCATATGTGATGTCGGCGAGACAAAACAACTTCGCTGAGACCTATTCCGAAAACCTCAACTCTTGCCGATACGCATCCATTTTAATCTCGGATCGGTGTGACATACCAATATCGCTGAGACCACATACCGACGGAATAACATATGCTGATAGAGAACACTTTTTTGTCACTGAAACCAAAGACAAGTCTTGCTGAAATAACCTTTCTTGAGCTGGTCGCCAAGACAACACTAATGTTACGCCGAAAGTAGCCTGTATGTTAAATTCAATTGCCATGACATCTGAAATGTCTTATCGAATAGGCAACTCAGACATTTCAAAGTGGATCAGGAAGACCTTGCCATTTTCACTTCGATATGAGTAAGCTTGAAATAGAAACAGCCAAAGCCTGTGATATGCAAGGAGAACCATTCTGACAAAGAAACCATGTTTCAAACTTTATCAGTCAAAGATGTAGCATTCATAACTTGAACCAGAAAAACTCATCACCATGAAATTGAACCATAACAACTAACTTTCTGTAATAGCCAAGAGACATCAAAGAAGTGCCATAATAAATCATAAAGATCCAAACTGAGACTGATCATCAAAGAGAACCAACTGAAAGGGATTTTGACATCAAGGACAAACTATATGATCTGGCTGAGATCCTTGGTGATAGGCTCTTATTACAAAATGGAATGCATATAGTTGGCTAAGAGGATCATCATGGCCTTCTTGATCATAGGTAGGATCTAGATCATAAAGGGAAGCTTGATCATGAATAGGACCAAGTATGTTATGAGTGGTATCATTAGAAGGGCCTAGATTTTGATTAGAATGAGAGGTTAATGTTTCCTCATGCTTAGGATAATGCTCTTGACATAGCTCTTGGATTTGAGTGAAATGGAAGTGGAAGGCTCTAGAAGAGGCTTGGTATGCTCTTTGTGATCAACAACATGAGGGCATGATGTAATTTGACTTAGACATATAAGATCAATAGATTGTGGACCACATGATGAAGTTGGAGGAATAGGCATGGCATTCAAAGGTTCTTTGGTAAGCTCGTTAATGGGTGCTTGACATGGGGATGGTCTATTCCATGCTAGTAGTCTTTGGAGAAAATCATCAAAGGATTCTTTGGTTGATGGATTAGAGCTTGGGAAGTTGGATGGTGGTGTTGGTGTAGGACTAGTATGCTTTGAGATAGGCATTTTATTAGATGGTGATGGAGGACTAGTAGATGGAGTGGTGTATGATTCCAAACTTAAGGTGGTATTTCCCCTATCAAAAATATCATCAAGATGACCTAATATTTCTA